>JALPQD010000385.1:55433-235433 GCA_023101885.1 Typhlomys cinereus | reverse complement strand
GGAGAATTTTAAATACACATGAATGACACCAAGTTTAATTAATGTGTCTGTTCAAAATGGGAGAAAAATAAGGGGAATTAGTGACTAAATAAGGGGAATTAATGACTAAATAAAATGCCATCAACATTCTAATCAAGATCTCCATTTAAATAAAGTTATATTTTCTTTCTTGGAAAACTGTGAAATGCCTGGCGTCTTGTCCACAGTAACAAAAGGCTGTTTTGTGTCTTTGACAACAGACTTTATAGGCACAGAGTCAATTTCTCCTTATAAATCATTCCAAAGTTATTTCTGAGGGAAAAAATAGGAAATGCCTTAAGGAACACAAGATCATTATTATTTTTACAACACATCTTGCCAAGGACCAAAAGCCAATGCACCAAACATGAAAAGAAATTATGTCAAGTCTAGCTTGAGTTTATTAGTCATATATTCTTTAAAATCTTGAAGGAGGAATTGAAAAGAGGGAAAGTTAGTTCAATGTTGGAAAGCATACCACGTGCATATGACATGCGAAGCCATCTTTTCAAATGCTGAAAAGCAAAACAGCTTTTCCTGAGCAGTGGGACAGTTTGCATACATGTAAATGAATAGCTTTCCTTGTATAATTGCAAGGAAATATCTATTGAGAAAATGAACCACTACAATATGAGGCAGGATGGTTCACATTAATATTGCAAGCAGAATTTTTATGACACAGCAGAATGAAGAGCGATTAGGTTTTGTTTTAGTCTTGCATGTGATGTTGAATTCATCCCATTTTCAATACCACACCCTCATATTTCTCCCTGCTCCTCAACAATCTCAGTCATTCCTGAAGTGTTAAATAACATTTATAGTCCAGCAATTCCCAAATTTCTCTTGGCAGCCAAGACTTCTCCTCTGAGCTTTGGGCTCATACAGCGGGCTCTCTGTTTAATGTCTTTGCGTGGATGTCTTGCAGGCATATCAGATGAAATGTCTTCATCAGGCATGGTTCAGAGCTGTAAGCATCAGAAGCGGTGCTGAGGAGAGAAAAAGACCAAGTTCTAGAATAGATACCAGGCAGTTCACAAACTGTGAGGGCTCAGAAAACAGGTTCGAGAACCCAACTTATTAGACCCCTAAACCCAAAAATACCACAACAGATCAGACTTGCTGGAAAGCAGCAATCCACAGTGCCGCTGCGGCTGTTAACAGTTTCAGACGCTGGCATTTGTGTGACTGCTGCGAATGGTCCCCGCTGATTTCCAAGAAGGATGTTGTAGCCCAGGAAGTGAACCCTGAAACCGTTGTTCCCCACCCCTGACACCAGGCACCCCTTTCCCACCAGCCATATCAACACACTGCATCCTTTCGTATCTTGCCTCCCAAGTGCTGTCTCCACCTTGTAGCTCTTTCTGTGGTGGACAGACAAAAATGCAACCTTGCAAAGAAGACTCGGAAGTCTTGGAAGACCTTTTGTATTCTCCCCTGGGAGAGCGGAGTCCACAAGGCAGAACATGAGGCCGAACATGACAATGGCTTGGAAAGGTGCTTCCTGGGCAGAGACGGTCCACTTGGCACCACAACATTCAGAACACAGCTCCTGCCGCTCCACCAGCACACATACCCAAATCACGTATGTGAGATTTCACATAGTAGAACATGGCAGTCCTATTGACCTAGCTGCACAAGTCAGGAGCTAATGCAGCTTCCCCGGCCGCCCCTGTCTTTCATGTTCACATCTGATCCACTTCCAAATGCTGTCTAGACAACTGGTACCTCAGTCGAACTTTCCTTTCTGTCTTCTCCTATTTGTCTAATCAACTTGGTTTTATAAAAATCGAGATGGTAAATATCTTAGGCTTTGTAGCAAAAATGTGGTCTCACATACTCTCCTCTTTAGTTTTTACAGCCTATAAAAATGTATAAGCTATTCTTAGCTCATGGGCCATGTGGAGCAGGTCACTGTGGGGTTTCTATTCTGGAGCTGGGTTTTGTCAGCTTCTGGTCTAGACCATGCCATTCGCATGAACTAATTTCTGGATCGACACTGAAAGCCTGATGTTAATTGATCTCCCAGCTTCTTTATCAGGCTTCAGTCTCTTCAGAGAAAATAGAAAGAGTGGTCCTTAGAAAGCTTAAATCCAGTAGGGTTGTTTTTTCTCCCTAAAGTCTTTAATATTAGCTCACTGTAACTTTCTAAGAAAACAGCTGTGAATTATCCTTCAAGTCCTGTAGTCGTCTCAGTCCCCATGACCTCTGACCTTTCAAGTGTGTACTCATTTGGGACTTGTCATGGTTAGGCATAGGTGTCAAATGGACCGTTGAGGGTTTGAGCTCTGGCACATTTGTGGAGAATTAGTAGTTGAATTAAGCCCAGAGCAAACCTGAAGGAGATTATCTAGCTGATAGGAAGGCCCAGTCTATGGTGGGTGGGATTAAGCCCTGGAATAAATCATGGATAGATGGTTGAGAAAGTCGGCATCCTTTTGTACACGTGGTCAGACATCCTGGTCTGGAAAGTAAGGATTGTCCCTCTCTCACACATTACATAGAGATGGTGTGGTCAGTTCCCTTGGCTTTGGTGTTGGAGTGAGGTCTCCTGTCAAGCTGGACTGAGGACTGTAACCAGATAATCGTAAGAGACAATAAACCCCTTGTTCCCTTAAGCCGTCTGATGGTCATTTATCAGCAACCATGCAGGTGAACTGCAACAAGACTCAATGATCTTTATACATCTTGGGTACATCAACCTTCCTTCACTTTCATGAATGTCATCTTCTGAAGTCAAGTAGTCCATAAAAGCCCATCTTTATTGGAAATTACTGACTCAACTTTTCTTTCTATCCTTGGAGTCACAGAGAAGAACTCTTTTCTTTTCATTTATTCTGACCAACCTCAACAAAATTGAGTTACTATTCCTTCTCAGTCTAAGAGAATACTGTCATTTTACTTGTAGGACACTTCTCTCTACACAATTATGTGATTGACTCCAAACCACTTGTCTTCTCCTCTAAAGGTAACTCTCAACAGAAGACAAAAATAGATCCCTTGCTTGCTAGAAATCCTGTGATTATTTAGCACCTTATCATTCAGATGAAGAATTCAATGGATATGTAATTTCTTCATGATATACGCGAGAAGATGTTCTGGGAGTGCAAAGTTTAAAGAATATAAAGAAGCTATAAAGGTTTTAAGTGGAACTTCAGGCTCTTTAAGAGTGAACCGTTGAAATACTGTGCTACACAGTTCATATGGGAGACATAGGAACATTACTTAGAAAAGTAGGTGGGACTTCCTTAAGCTGTTGTGCATCTTAGATTAATTAATAAGTCAAAATTAATTAATAAGTTATCTTCTATGGTGTTTCAAGATCTTTTCATATAGCTAAATCATTGAAATCAAGGGGAAGGTTTTCATAGAAAAACCTAATTTGAACCTGTAATTTCTTCTTCCTGAGAGTCCAATCTTCATGTATTTTCTGACTTTTAAAAGTAGTCCTAACCAATCGAATATGGCAAAGATAATGGAGAGTCATTTCTTTAGTTATTGAGTCACCACTATTACGAAGAATATTCTCCTTCAGTGGTTTTAATGAAGTAATCTGGGGCTGGAGAAGGGTCTCAGAAAATGAGTTCTGTCCCAAAGCCACGCTGCAGAAGTCAGAATAAAACTGACTTCCTAAAGTTGTGTTCTGCCCTCCACACATGTAGGGCATAATATGTGCATTCTGTCTCTCTCTCTCTCTCTCTCTCTCCTTCTGGTCAAAAATAAAAAAAATTAAAAATTAAAAAGCTATCAAATGAGGTGGCTATTATTACTATTATTACCCATGTAATAATAGTAAGGTAGCAAGGTATTGAAAACGACTGGCAGACAGCAAGGAAATAATATCCTGTGTCACATGGGCCATTGGAAACTGAATTTTGAAAACAGCCTTGCAAGATTAGCTCACATCCTTCCTCAGTAGAACCTGAAAGGAGACCACAATCCTAAGGGATATCTTGGTTGACGTCGTAGAGAAGCTGACTTATGAGCAGATTCTTGAGCCCTATGAAATATGGGGTGACAAATGTGCTGATTTAAGCTGTTACACATTTGGTGGTATTTCTATTCCACCAGAGTCATTCTAAATAAGACACGATGGGCTGACTTTTGTCTCTCCTCATTCACTTGTTGCCCTCTAGAGATTTTTGCCTCTACTTTCATGCTTTTATATCTAAATAAAATGTAGAAACCACAAATGAGAAAAAAACATACAGTATTTGTATTTCAGAACCTTGTTCAATGTGCTAATATGCTGTCTCCAGTTATATGCATCTTGCCACAAATGACATAACTTCATTCTTATTTTATATGACAAAATTTCTACTCTGTTTTGTACATGGGCCAAATATTCTTCATCTGTTCCTCTGTTCTCGCACACCTTAGCTGGCTCCATAGTTTGGTTATTCTGAATGTCGCTATAACAAAAATGAACGCGCAAATATCTCACACTTAGACTTGGAGTTCGTTGGGAAAAAACCCAGCAGTGGCAGATGTTGCTCATATGAGACATTCATCTTTAGATTTTTTTATGTGGAGTCTCCATACCAATTTCCTTACCGACTGAACCAATTTACACGCCCGCCAGCACTGTATGGGATTGCCTTGTGCAAACATGCTTATCAACATTTGTTGTTACTTGTTTTGTTAATGATTGGAGTTAAGAAATTTTAATTAACTCCATTTAATCATCAATAAAAATATATCTTCTTCACTGTACTATTCTTAACAATTCTTCAATCTATGTCTCTTAAAGAATTCACCATGCCTCATTTCTTCCCCACATTATATCAATGTACTTTAAAACAATTTTTTATTGCTTAACTGTATTTCTATATTATTTGATTTCTTTAATATGGGTTCTCTAAAATTCAGCTATAAAAGTTTAGCTCAGTTGTCCCCAACTTGTGAAGCAGGAAGGAATAGAACTACTTTCATTTGCGTGGGTCACTGATCCCCTCAGAGTGAAATGTGTATATATAGAAAATCGAGAGTGGAGTGATTTCAAAAATGTACCAAATTCCTCCTCAAGACATTATTTCTTAGACTTGGCACTGTCACTCTGCAAGCCAGTGTTTGCAGGAACATGGTTGGAATGATCGCAATTAGATTTTTGTTTTCCCTTTATTTCGGTTCAGATTGGGGTTGTGTATTCTCTTATGTGTAATAAATGTCAGAGTACTCGTGGGTGGCTTTTAGACAATGAATGTAGCTTTCAGCTACTAATTGCCAAGTTGGGTTGCAAAATCAGACTTCTAAAACAGGGTTCTCTGAAGCTTTGATCATGTCTTTTAAGCTAGATGTGTTTGGAACAAGCCAAGCAGTACTCACTGCTTTCTGGGGCCTCCTCTCCATCCCTCTGACAGCTGTCCCCTCCTCTTTTGATTCAGTTCTTCCTGTGAGCCTCTTACATCCAGCTCTTTGTGTCCTTTAGTTGACCTCAAATCAGTCCTTAATCTTGGTTTTTCTGCTGGTACCAACTGATATAGTCTCGGGGCTGACTTAAGCCATGATTTTATTAAGGGAAGACTATACTTGGCCTTGACTTTTTCATTAAGTGCTCTTTCTAGAGGAAAAAGTCTGTCTCTATGCCAAATTCCTCCACTTTATTGAGTCTTTGAGCTACTCAAATACAGCTTCCATATTTCTCTTGTTCCAAAAAGTATTCTCACCAGATGCACCATTGATCTCTACCCTACCATATCCAGAGGAGCTTTTCCAATACTCATTGTGACTGGATCCTCAGAGCCACGTGCACCTCACAGCTTCTCTTTTGCACCCAGTAACACTCCTTCTGGGGCTCTCGTTAAAACTTCCTCAGTACGTGTGGCGTGGCCTGTCTGGGGCTAGTCTTAACTGCTCATGTGCCTTACATGTTTTGTCTAGAAGTTGGTCTTTTCTATGTTCTCCCAAGTGATCCCATTTAACCCTATTAACCCAAAGACAATTAATTGTTTGCTATCTCCCCACGTTTTTCCTACCGTTCGGACTCTGAACTCTAAAATTTCACAGAACACTGCCCAGAAAAAGTAGATGAACTGTAGGTCAAATAAATATTCCTCTAAAGTTCATACTCAAGCCCTCCACCACAGTGCTCATCAACCAGCAGCGTAAGGAAAGGGAAGGAGGAGGGGAGGAGAGGGGAGGGGAGGGGGAGGGGAGGGGAGGAAAGGGGAAGGGTATACTTTTATCATCTTGATGAATTACACGGACCATCATGAATAATGCAAACAATCCGTCCCAAACACTCTGCATTCGATCCATGGCCTTGAGATCACACTCAATGCTTCGTTCGGTCTCCCTGTAACTTCCTAGTGAGAAGCTGCATATCACTCAATCCATAGGATTTTAAGACCTTTTCTCACTGTTTCTGCTGCATCCAATCTTGTGCCATCTTCCTAACATTTTCCTTACTACTGTCAAATAATCTACCAAAAAGGTGATTTTATCATGCTATTTTATTGTCTGCACAGTAAATATTTAAAGTATAACAAACCTTTTTCCTTGTATACGTACAAGATTGCACATGTATGCACACATTGCACCTATATCCACACACTGTGTATGTGTCTGGGATGAGACACACATATGCATATGTGAGGAGGCCCAAAGTTGATATTGGGTGTCTTCCTTCATCACTTTCTGTTTTATTTACTGAGGCAGGGGTCTCTCTATGAAACCCAAGGCTTAGCAATTACCTAATCTAGCAAGCCAGCTTACTCTGTGATTCCTTGTCTTTGCTTCTCGCGTCTCAGACAATATGTAGTCAGAACTTTCTTGTGGGCTCAGGGAATCTAAACAAGTCCTCAAGCTTGTGTGGCAAACACCTTAGCTGCTGAGCCATCTCCTTAGCCCAAAACGCAAGAAATTATTATCCCTGACTTGATGCCTCTCTCTGTTCTAGCATTCATCACCCCACATGTTCATCCCTGTAGGTCCCACCTCTGGTCCCTCCCATTCTGTCCCTGTACTTCCCCTGCTAGAATACTTTCACCCCAACACCTTCCTTTTCTGAGTCATTCCTCAAAGTCATTGCTCATCACTTTCTCTAACTCAGTTCAAGGCATTTCTCTTCTTTACCTTCTCTGAAAACACTAGATCGGGTTGTCCATTTTCATCTTTGGCACCATGAATATTTATATTATGCTGTGTTAATCTCTTGAACAAAGTGCTGATAAATGGCCAGCAAGGTAAACAACCCACTTCAATCCCTTGTCCCAACCCCTGCACACTGAACCAGAATCCCTGGGATGAGACTTGTGCTTTGGTGCTTCCTGGTGTCTACAGATGATTGTTTTGCTCATTGAAGGTGGTGCACTCTGATGGCCAATATTGTCAACTGAACAGAATCTAAAATCACCCGGGGCACAAGTAAGGCTTCGAGGCATACCTGGGAGGGATTACCTGGTCTGCCTAGGTGAGAAGACCAGCCCACTGACAGAGGAACCAAAGAGTGGGGATGCTGGACTGAACAAGACAGAGAGAAGAAGCTGAGCACAGAGCCTTCATCCATCTCTCCCTGCTGCTTGGCTGTGGAAACAACGTGACCAGCCGCTCCACAGTCCCACTGCCTTGATCGTCCCATCTGGATGGACGTCACCTTGAACTGGGAGGGCAAATAAACTCTCCCTTCCTGCTTGAGTGGCTTTCATCTTGACATTTTGTCACAGAAAAGGGAAATGTATCTAAAACACGTATGTCACTCTGCTTATCTATTGATTTCCAAATTCTAAATGTTAAAGGATTTTTTCCCAAAGGTAATTTGAAACACAAAATGCCTCCGGTTTCTAGGAAGAAAAAAATACTTCTTGACCAAGAGAAGCGAAAGATGAAGCAGGAAATGGTGTGGTTGGAGTGTGAAGTGTGAGGAATAAGTTGGCAGTGTATTCCTCCTGTGTGTGCACATGAGGTTAGAGTGGATGAAACAGCTTGCTGTGAGAACTGTGTGCTTCTGGGATACAAGAAACACAACACTTTCTGTCTGAGCTGTTTAGAACTGGCACCACAATCAATAGAGAAGCCACTGATTAGACAAATAGAAAATCTAAGTGTCTGATGACCTCTTTCAAAGTTTTGCCCATGAACATGCACGTGGAAAATGAGGTTTTGCTTCCTTTAACAAAGTAAAAGGTGTTTTTCATAAATGTTTACTATACCTTGTGTAAAAATTCTTGCCAAAATCTTCCCTGCTACTTTTGACAGACTACTTTTGACAGATAAGGAAGTGGAATAAAGTGATAACATTTTCATGAATCCAAATGTCTAAGAGAATTCTTAGACATACTTGATCTATATACTTAATAAATATAAAGACCTTTTGACAGGATGATATTTTGCATAGGGGGAGTAGAAGAACGCAGGTACACATGGGTGGGCACAGGTGTGTGCATTGAATGTGGAAGCCTGAGGACGACCTCATGCATCACTCCTGAGATACTACCTGCCATGTTTATTAGGTTACTCGCTGACTCATCCTGTGGACCAGGTTGGCTGGTCAGCAAGGGGTATTGACATCTTCCCAACAGTGGGATTATATGCACACTCCATGTCCTTTTTATACATAAATATACTGGTGATTGAACCTAGATTCCCATGCTTGTAGATCAAGCACTTTACTGACTAAGCTGTCCTGCAGGCCGATATCTTACTTTCTGAGGAAGGTCAAATAGCATCCTTTCTGGAAAAAATGAACAATCAGTAAAAACTTCTTGAAATGAATGGGGAGAAAGAGTTTGAGCCTGGCATAGATTATCACATCATTTATAATTAATCTCAAAAATATCTGGTGGGTCATTAAGTGTTGTCATGTAAATAAAGGCTGACTAAGAGAGTAAGCTTGAATTAAGGCTACTGCTAGTTCTAGAATTGTTAGTAAGATTAAGAGAATAAACATAATAGATGCTACAGGGATGCTGAGTAATGATAGAACTAGTGTTGTTCCACCAATTAGCTGATTAAGGGCTGGAGAGATGGCTCAGGGGTTAAGATTCTTGTCTTGCAAGCACAAGGTCCTGAGTTCAGATCCTAGGTCCCATGTAAAAATGCCAGGCAGAAAAGGTAGTGGCTGCCCGCACTTGTGGTCCTGGTGGGTGGAGCCTGGGAAATCTCAGAGCAAAGCAAGGAGGTAGAAGCAATCCAGGATGATTTCCAAAGTCACCCTTGGTCCTTCGCAAGGAAAACAGTGCCATCTGATATATTCACACACACACATAAGATAAATCAGTTAATTAAAAAATATTTCTGTACAGAAATAATCTTTTATTTAATTTAGATATTACACTTGATTATAGGAGATTGGGAACATTCATGGTGGTATGGATATAGACACTGGAAAATCCATACATTGGGAACAGTTTCAATGAATTGCTGCATCGCTATTTTAAAGATTCACATTTAGTACTGTGTCAGGCAATGCTTTGTGTGGTTGTAAACATCACAGAGAAAAAGTAGAATCTCCAGTGCCTGTTCAGGGGTCTGTCTGGCTTGCTGCATGGTCAGTTACATCCTCTGGAGTCTGGCCAGCTTGCTGCAGGGCCAACTAGATCCTAGCTTTCTTTTTTTTTTTCTTTTCTAGCTACTGGGTCCACGGCCAAAATGTGTCTACATTCGGGCCATTGGAAAAGATAAGTAAACCTTAAACATGGAAAACAGCACTTATAATTATATGGAAACATAACTAAACCAAAAATTTATTTCTTCCAGAGACTTATTAACAGTGATAGAACAACTTCCTTGTAAAAAGTCACCAGTCTCAACTGGCAAGATGACTGAAGTGGTTGAAGGCTCCTGCATGCAAACCTGGTGATCTGAGTTTCATCCAGAGCTCACACGGCAGAAGAGACAACTGGCATCTAAAAGCTGCTACCTGACCTCCACAGTTGCATCAGGATATGCACACATGTGCTCTCTCCTTTCTCTCTCTTTCTCCCTAAGTAAATAACCTCAAAATGATCCCTTGTACACAAGGTGGAGGAACAAACCAACTTTTAAATGTAATAGACATACATAATAACTTGATATACTTTTTAAAAGCAAAAGTAATCAGGTCTTTGTCAAGTTCATCATACAAGTAGGCAGAAGGGGATCATGTTTGATTAAGGGAAGGGTAACCGTGGAGACAAGAAACAGGGACCTCTCGGTCACCAAGGCCGACCACAAAAATATCAGACCCACTATATGCACATTTGGCTATAACATTCAAATAAACCCCATCATAACAAACCTTGAAATAGAAACCATCATTCTGCCTGTCCAATAAAAGTGTCAAATTCCAGTATGTATGGGAACTAGTCCTTGACCACAACCTCGAGGCTTGATTTAGAGCTACTGCATAATTGTAAACCATACCACAACCCAGCTGATTGCTCTAGATATCAATGCTTGATCCGAATCGGATCTATCATAATGTCCCATATCCCTGACAGCAGGCAATTTGTTTACCAGCAGCACCTGCCTACTGAGCAAGGTGCAGTGGCTTGCTAAAATTCTTATCCGTGAATGCATAGACGTCTAAATAAATAATAAATTATGTATATACACATGTATGCCTACATATAATTTCTCAACGTTTAGATGACATACGACAGAACAGAGCTGAGGTGATTCTCTGATGAACAGAAAAAGGGCTGAAGCAGAGATGCATGGAGGTCACATTCTAGAGAGAGTGAGATCTGGAGTTCCGACAGTGTTTGGCTGCAGGAATTGAGCTGACTCTGGAGTTCTGTCATCCTCTGGGCACGTGCCTGAGGTGAGGGAGACCACATAGGAAATCACACCCATTGGACGATGCACTTGTAAAGAGATCTTCTAATCTCTGAATGTCTCTACAGCTAAAGTCCTTAACGCTAGCACTATTCGATATTTCCACTAGGTATTCTAAAGCAAGACATCTGCTACACAATCTGTGTAACAATGTCTATGATGGAAAAATTCTTTCTCTTGTCCTTCCTTGTTGCTTCCACGTCTCCTATGTCATTCCCCAACCTCCGCCCGAGTTGTCATTTCCTTGCATGTGTTTAGCAGCCCTGGAGCAGCCCTTCTGTCCTAAAGGGTCACCCACTCAGTCCCCTCCTCAAATTGCCCAGGAGAGAACTAATTACACTTTTGCCTTTCCCACACAATGGAATCACTGCAGCCCGCCACAATTGATATGTGTCCTGCTGCAGGCTTTTCCCATGCAATGCCTTTTGCTGAAAGGCCTGGACATTTTTACCTTTCATAGGTTCTGACTAGCTTTCCTTAAGCTGCCATGTGGCTGTGCAGGACTGAGACAGAGCAGGAGGATTTATTAGGTACCAATCCCGGTCTCCGTTTCAGGTAATCGGGGAAACAGAAGAGCTATAGTTCAGCTGTTACCAAGCAGGAAGAAGCAATGGCGAGGTGGCCAGCGATTTTCAGCAGTGACTGTGGGGAGAGGAGAGCAGGGCAGACCAAAAGCAGCAGTCTAACTTTCAGGGACACCCCCACTTCCATCCCAGTCAACACAGAGTCAAGGTGGACGCAATGTACCTGCCCCCATCCCAGATGCGTCCACACTGTGTCACCCACAAGGACACACTAGAGCCTTGCTTCTCTGGAGAAACAGTGAGATAATAAGTAGTGGGTGGACATGCGGCTGGAACTATGGCAACTGCAGAAATAAAGCAGAAGGTGTTTTCTGCAGGCGCACATGTAAATGAAGCTCTCTCTGTGCCTGATCGATTCTCAAAGGCTCTCTTTCCTTACAAGGAATTTTTCGACCTTACCATGGAGGAAAATTTTTCTTTTATTTGTACAAAGTGTAGTATAATGTCTAGCTAGTTTAAAACTGCCTAACCCCAGAATGTAAGCTAGAAAATAGCCAGCCTGCTCCCTCTTTTCTCTAGCTCTTTGAACTTGAGACTGATTGATAACTCGCTTTCATTCACTACGGAAATAGATTTGTTACTGCTCGTGGATATCATAAATGATTATTCTTCATGAATACAAAGGATGTTATTTTGAACATTCATTTTTATTGTAACTAATCTTATCAATTACTTTTACTGATTGAAAGTGAAATTGCATTGTGCATATGTGCATACATCTGGGTGTGCTCATATTTATATATTTTTCTGGTTGATAGTTATTCAGTATATTCATGGAATCTCATTTGTTTTTCATTTCCTTTCCAATTATCCATGAGTGAATGGTCCTATTATAATAATAGAAATATATGTTCCATTTGGACATGATGAGAAATATATACCATGTATGTATATTATATAGACAATGACATTGTGAACATATTTTAATATGCTTCCTACCTCATATCCTAATAAATAAAGAATTCTCTGTTATCTCTCATCTCATATGAAGTTATCATTCATCTACAAGGGATAGACTCTGGTTCTTGACTCAATTCCAAAAATAAAAAGAATTTTAACAACAATGTGGATAGGATGAAAATCTAATTTTGGTTTCCAACACAAATTAGTTATTTCTACACAGCTTTGTGAGGCTTTTGGTTTGATTCCCAATATTACAAAGCAAAACTCCAGTAAAGTAAGTGTCCTTGTTTTGGAGTATTAGAAAAAAAATACTGTGGGAATAAGGGAAGTATTCCATCTTAAGTTGGATTAGGTTTTACAGAATTAACCTTCTCAATACAGAAACATAACATCTAAAAAACACAAGTCAGGCTCTGAACACAGTATTTAATGGGTACTTTGTATTATTCTGTATTCATATTTATTTATTAAAGAAGAATGTGTGCATCCTACAGTTGACACTAGAGGATTTGGAAAGCCACGAAAGAAGTTAAGTGACTTGCCAAATGTTCCCAAAATAGTGCATATTCAGGACAGTGCAAACCCCACGTAGAATGTGTATCAGACTAAGCAAGTAGATTTCTTCTTTACTCCTGGTCTTCAAACTTGAAACCTAATCAAATTAATGTTTGGTATCTTGTTGGAACAGGGAGATGGAAGGGTTTTGAAGATGGCTCATATTTCATACTGAAGAGAATCACTTCTGAAAGGCTACACCATTATTAGTCAGATTTCACCTAAACCCCTGTGAAATCCATTCTTTATCACTCAAAAGATTTCACCATAGAACCTTCCAAAGCCTATTGTTCTTTTTCCACCCAGGTTTTCCACACGCCCACTTTACTCATATGAGGCATACAATTATTTTAGTCTGAAGGAAAGAAAGTCTTTGAACAGCTGTGGGAGGTCAACATCTGCCCGTATAAACAAGTGATGGGAGACGGAGAGATGACTCAGATTTAAGATCACCTGCTTCCAATCATGAAGACCAGAGTTCGATCCCAGGACCCAAGGAAGAACCTTCACACAAACACATACATATACCTAAAGTAGATAGAATGTCTTCCAAAATGACAAAACTGCACAAAACAATGTCAAACAAATGGAATGTTTTAACTGAAGGGATTCAATTTATTGGATTAAAAAAGAGATTCTAAATGTTTTAACCTAATTATTTCCACATTTTTTAGTTTAGTATTAATAGATCCATAGCCCATCCAGATTGAGGGAAGCTATGAAACTTCTCAGCTGCCAGATAAACCCACTGGATTCAAAGTAAAACCTATCCCCAGTAATTTTGGTGATGATGTATCAGGAATGCCAATATCATAAGTAGATTGCCACTGTGGTGCTGGTTTTATACAAACAGGTGACATTAAGCTTCAATTTGACAGAATATTTAGAGATGTAAACAACTATGGAAAGAAGTGATACCCATAACCACATGGAATCAATCCTTGTTGCAAGGTTACCTTAACAGCTGAAAGTTGATTGATTTCACAGTTTATATTTGTAGATTAAAGGTCAACAAGCATTCAATCAAATCAATAGATTGAAGAAAAGTTTTCGCCAAATTTAACAACCATCCATGACTTAAATTCTCATACTAATTTTGAGAGAGGATTTCTCGATCTCAAGTAACATTTGAAAACCTGATATCTAAAATAATATATAATGGCAAAACACTGTTTCCCTCTGATATTGATGACGAGGGCAAGATGCCTATATTTGCTGCTTTTGGTCAGTTTACGTGCAGTGTTCTTATTAGGAAAATCAGGCTAGCAAAAGCAGTAAAGTACACTCATGCCATAAAAGAAGAGGTAAGTTTCTTAGCAAAAACATCTTCTGTGTCCCAAGATAATAAATTCCATGCAAAAAGCTAAACTTTTTAAAATCTTCTAATGCAAATAAATTTGTCTATGTTCAACAAGGTTGTAGAATATGAGATTAATTCTAAAAAAAGAAAAAAATGAAATGTATTTGTACAGCCAAATGTGGAATAAACTGAAGAAAAAATTAAGATAAAAATTCAATTCACAAAAACACTGGAAAGAAAAGAGTACTGGGAACAGATTTTACAAAAGGTTTAAATTTCATATATCAAAATGCAAATGTTTCTGAGAGAAATTAAAGACCCTTTAAAAATCAATAAATGACATGATAGTCCGTGTTTATGAATTAGAAAATGTTTTATCACTGATAGGGAATATTCTCCAAATTGACCAGTAATTATATAAGTAATTACTATTAAAATCAAAACTATGATTTTATTTGCAGAAATTTTGCAGCTGCTCCTAAAATGAGTTGGAAATGCAAAGTTTTTAGGAGAGCCAAAATGATTTTTGTGAAAATGCTACAGGAGATCAGCATTCCAATTTCAAAACTTTATAAGTTGCGGTCATCCCAGATGGTCCTGGCAGAGTGATAGAGATCAATGCACCAGAATGCAGAGACCACAACTAAACCCTTATGTTTATGGTCCACTGATCTTGCACAAATGCACCAAGGCCAATCAGTGGGGAAAGGATATTTTGTCTTCAGCCAACAGTGGAAAATCTGGATCCAAGATTACATATCAAGAACCTTTACCCATGGCATACCCAATAATTAATTCACTATACAACAGATTTAAACACAAGAAGAGCAAGAAAACATAAAAGATTATTTCTGGGATCTCAGGTTACAGAATAACACAGTGTGGTGTGTCAAACATATGATAAAGAAAAAAATAGAACTGAATAAAATTTTAAAATTTCCTTGAAAATATATTCCTAAGAGAATAAGGTAAGATATAAATTGGGTGAAACTAGATACCATATGCTTAAAAACTTCAGTGTATCATAAAAATACATAACAATATAAGGACAAATTACCCAATTTAAACACAAGTAAAACCTGGAGTAAGTAATTCACTGAACATGATACTCAAATGGTTAGTAAGCACACAAGAAGAGACTGAGCCACTTTCATTGCTAAGTGAATACAAATTAAAAGTAAATAAATACCAGTAAGTATTCATGAGTGACTATACCCGGTAAAGCAGCCAATACTAACGGCTGGTGAGTGGGGATGTGTAGAAGATAGAATCTTTTTTCTATGCTGGTAGAAAAGTCAATTTTTCAACTAACTGACACTTTGAAGACATCAAACAAATTTATGAGGTAGTAAGGACTTTGGAATGAATCCAAGGGAAAAAACACATTTAGAACAGTATTGTTAGCAATCATGTAAAACAGAAAATGAACAAATGGCCATGTGCATGGAAGTTTGCAGGCTATATGCCCATATCTTGGAACATTATTTCACCATAAAAAATGAATGGACTACCAACACAGATTACTACGTATGCTAGCTTACAGAAGCCACCAGTGAGACTTCCGTCCAATTTCATTTGCAGGAAGTCTGCAGACAAGCAAAACTGATTCAGAAAGAAAACAAGCACAGTGTTATATGCAGGATTTGTGAACAGTGAGCAGCATATCCCCTGAAAATAGGCAGAAGATTATGTTTAATGATAATTTCTGGGGCTGGAGAGGTGGCTCAGTGGTTAAGCCTCCGCCTTGCAGGCGGAAGGTCCTGAGTTCGGATCCCAGATCCCACGTATAGATGCCGGGCGGAAGTGGAGGCAGCCTGCGCTTCTGGTCCTGGTAGGGCGGAGCCTGTGAATCCCGGGGCAGAAGGAGGTGGAGGCGTCCATGGTGGTTCGTGAATTCGTCCGTGGTTCTACACATACACAGACACAACAGGCACACACGCACGCGGGCACATATACATTCATGTTCACACAGTTGAATAAATAATAATAATAATAAAATTTTTAAAAAATGATAATTTCTATGATTGTGATGCCCATATGATTATTCCACAACTATGTAAGATTAATTTGTTCCTATCTACATACATGTACATACGTATCAATATGCACATGTATACATGTGTATTTGTTGAACTGGATGGAAAATAAAATCTGTGAACAATAGAGTAAATGAAATATAACCTGGACTGTTTCTTACCTTTAGGTTTTCACATGTAAGAGCCTGGAGTTCATTATCTCTAAACATTTGCCCTTTTTAAAACATTTATATAGATACAAGAAGAAGATGTAAACCACATTACTACATAATAGAGATTTTAAAAAGGACAGGGCAGTTAGTAGCAAGCTCTATTCGCTTTCTCCTGTCCTCAAATGTAAATGGTTCTCTGTAGTCGCAACAACTATCTTGCACTTAGGGAAACAGAATAATGATCTATCACCTGCCTACAGCAGCACTGGGGAGGGAGGACTGATTGGAGAGCCTGTGTTACTACTGACAACAGCAAACATCATCTCACCTGTAGGTCTGCTATTTAAAGAATTAAACTTGGGCCGGAAAGATAGCTCAGGAGGAAAAGCTGTTTGTCACACAAGTCTGAAGGTCTGAATTTGACTCACAGAACCCACGTAAAGTTGGAAGGACAAGATCTGTTTCACAAAAACTATCCACCAGTTTCTACCTGCAAACAGTACACTCACTCAAATACCATCACTTAAGTATGGATACGCACATAAAATAATAAGAAATAAATTTTAAAAAGAAAATAAACTAATAATCTCTCTTCACTAAAGTGTCATATCTAGGAGTCCCCCTCATGGCTCTTTATTTTCTTACTTTTCTGTAAATATTTTCAGGAAGCCTGCCTTTGTCTCCTTTACTCTTAAAGTGCTCATGTCTTTGATCTTCATTGGCGTGAGACAATGAACTTGGAATGATTGTCCCAGTAGATAATTGTGACCGGAAATAGTTGGTTCTTAAATCCCAAGGTCACAGTACAACTAGATCTTGAAAGGTACCCATTATAAACAAGGTTGGAATCAAATTGTCTTAATTACTTATGGTAACCAGCACAATGCAAATACTGGGTAAATAGTTGTTTATAGTGCACTGCAAATGAAAAAAAGACTTTGTGCTCAGTGATAGGCACATTATGTCATCTTGTTCATTCTTAGCTTCAAGTATCTTGAGGTGATGGAATATCCACTATTGCACAACATTCAAAAGTAGAAGCCAAGCTGACACTCACAGAAAAAGGATTTTATTTGAAGGAACTAACTTGTGAAAATTACAGAGATTATGCGGAGTCCAGCATCTACATGGTAAGGTAGCTCAGGGAAAATCTGCACATACAATTCAAAAGTGGTTTCTTGACTGGGATAGTTAGTCCTTTTCCTTTAAGGTATCAGCTATTCTGGTGGGGCTCCACAATATGGAAGAGAACCCAATTTTCTATAAAACCACTGATACCAACATCTAGAGCATCTGAAAAAATAATTTCATAGAAATATGTAGAAAAATATTTGACCAAAGAACTCAGTTATGGGCCCTGGCCAAGCAGATACATGACAGTAAGCCATGATGCAAGAGTGATCAGTAGCTGTCTTGTGGGCATGGACTCAGGAGAGATATGCAGGGAGGGCTGAACATGTACAAACCAATACTGAAGACAATCTCAAGTCCAGGACAGGCACAGCAACGAGTGGACACTAAAGGTTGGGTAGCCAGAAAACAGGAACAAACCAAGATGATGGTTACAGATATGTAACCAACAGGCATTTTAAGAATGCTTATATTTTTAAGCTAAATAATGTCATAACTGAGAAAAGAACATAGAAGGCAAAAAATATTTAAGGACAGAATTCTTTCAAGCAGAGTATAATTGCTTCAGAAGTCTTTCAGCCTAACATGTCTTTCCTGTGGATTCTAAACAAAATGAATTTTTTTCAATACTAGCAATGAATTTTGTTTATAAATATAAAAAGGCAATTCTACTGATCACTAATGGGAGACCACAGATTCTATAAGCATATGGATTTATTTAGGTGTTCTACTGTTTCTTGTCTGTTACTATTAAGACCAGATACAAAAACTTTAATAAAGTGTTTTCTCAGTATGGCCAAATACTGAAGGACTCCTGCTAGTATGTGTAGGGATGAAATTTCTAAATATCCAAACAGTCTCAGTCTGCCATCCAAAGTGAAGAAGGTGGCAATGTTTGTCAAGACTTTTTTAAATATACTTTATTATTTCAAAAGACTTAAAATATGAGGACACTTTTGAAAAAATTTGCATAGGAAATAAAATTCCCAAACCATAAGTAGAAATGAAACATCACAGAGTACCATATAAAATACACAGACAGAAATAAATCTTATGATTTTTTTGTTTCTTTTCTTTTAACTCTGTTCCATCCAAACCCTCAATCAAATCCACCGTTCCTAGCTCTGGGGATGACACCATCAGAGAAATCTTCCAACAGGATAAGCAGAAGTCATGAGCCAACCATGTGCCTATCACCCTGCAGCAATCCTTGGTGGTGTCTGCTGTGATCACATCAACATACCCTACCCTCCCTTTGAATCCCACGCCACAGAATATGTCAGCTGACCCAAGCACGTCAATATTTTTATGACATGCTGATGCGGGATCTGAGCTCCTCGCGGGCTGGCCAAATGATGGGGGACTCTCTCCTGGGTTCTGTATACATCCAGGTTCTTGTGCTGAAGACTGAAACCAGAGCTGCACTGAGGATCAAGACAGAGTTTATTAGAGGAGAGAAACGATGGCACTCACAGACTCCAGATGTGGGTCACCAAGGGGCAAGGGAGCCGGAACTAAAGGACTCCAGACGCGGAGTGCCAAGAGGGACAGACGCCAAAGACAGATGCCAGGGTCGGTTGTATTTATAACATACTTAGGCAAGGGGCGGGGGAGGGGGGATGTCTTTTCCACATTGGCTAGCTCCAGTTTCTGTAAACCTGATTGGAACTCTGAATCCTCTACATGTCATTGGTCTGTTCATATTGGAGCCCAACCCAAATGCTCTTGTGCCCACCTCCGGGTAGGTTTATCTATAAAGGAGAACTGATGTCCACATCCTGCCATGAACAAAGGCTTGGGGGAAATAGGCAAAGGGTGTGTCCCTTGAGGGTAATCCCAGCGGTGGCAGAGATGACCTTCCAGGACCTTCAGAGATCAGCTCAGTATGACTGCTCTAAAACTGCTTAAATGTTTTAAGCAAGCTAGCATTGGATAGCCCTCAGATATAATCCTGATTCTTAACGATATGCCCAGGGAAAAAAATTAATTTCTTCATGAAATTATTTTAATAAAATATGAAAAAATAGTTTAAATATGCAATTGGATGATAAATTTCAGAAACATGAAATCTATCAAAGTTATCCTAAAATCTAAACAACAATTTGAACTAGCAAGATAGCTCAGTGCATTAAGGTGCCTGTGCAACTGGAAGAGGGATTAAACTGACCTCAAAAAGTTGTACTCTGGCCTCATACATGACATGCATACTAGCATATTCTTTCTCTCTCTCTCTTTCTCTCTCTCTCTCTCCCTCCTCCTCCTCCTCCTCTTACACACACACACACACACAAAATATTTTTTAAGTGACTTTTAGATAGATTAAAAAGATTTCCACATGGAAGTAAAGGATAAGATTTCCTTAACAGTCTTTGAAATTATAAGTCAGGACTTTAAAAAATGTCAGATAATGCAATGCTATTCATACTGAGTAGAAATCAGCTTTCATATTTATTTTGCACAATGGCAAGTCATGTTAATATTATTGCTTTATTATTTGCACAAATATATTCATCCCAGTTACTAAGGGGAATACAACTTGGAACTTTGTGGCATACATATTTAGAAAGCTTGCCCTTAATGTTCTGGTAACAGAAGTTTTCATAATTAATTTCCTTACTAAAAAATAAATAAATGAAAGAAGTTAAAAAAAAGCTCTGTAAATTTTTAACTCCTGACTCAGTCATAATAGGTTTGCTCTGAATGTGTGATTTGAAATCCACTGAACAGAATTTTAAATGCCTAATTATATGTATCCTTTTATAAATTTGTACTCATCGCAGTAACTGTAGCAGTTACACTTCTCCCTTTCCTAGACTGTGTCTTTGAAGGGAGAAGGCATTCCATAATTTAAAGGGCTAGCTTCATCAATGTAAAGCTACTACCAGAAGCAACAGGAATACACCAGTGGTGGGACCAGATCTGTATGCAGAGTACTAGAGGCCCTCCGCCCAGTTCCAAATTTTGCATCATGAATCCTCACCCTAGGAACACCTTTGATATTGACAACCGGGCGAAGAGCCTTCCTTTCATTATTTTCGAATTACCTTTGCTGCATTTACTGTCTTGTGTTTTCTAGTCAGCACCTCCTGTTTAGATCTCAGCTCTGATCCCAGCAGAATAATTTGATGTCCTGCCCACTATGTATATATTTCAACCAGGTAAGTATTTTGTTATTTTCTTCTATCAAACCCCATGTTTCATGCCCCCATGGGCTGGCACAGACCACAGAGAAAATGTTCCAGGCAGAAAGATCCTTAGGGGCAAGGGGTCAGACAGAAGTGAGGAGTACCCTCATCAGCAGGCCGCCTACGGATGAGCCTCTCTGTCTGCCACAGAGGCCTGAACCCCATGAGATCTGAAGATACAGAGGGAACCCCAGAACCTGTAAAACGGGAAGGCGGAAGAATAGAAGGAAGTCGACTGAGACCACGTAGGGATGAGAGTGGGAGGGAAGGGAGGGAGAATGAGAGAAGTAAGGAGCACGTATATAAAAGTGTTAATTTAATAAATTTATTAATAATAAAAAGCTCCATGCTTCTAACAAATCCAGCACACTCTTGCAGTTTCTAAATCCATATTTGCTGTACCCCACCTCCATACTTGGAATGCTCGGTTTTGTTTATTTATAAATTAGCAATAGTGTGTTGTAAATGTGGGAACATTACTCATACAAATGACATGTGACTTCCTCCAGACGAGAACAATGAAAATCACTTTCAAAAGCTCATAGGTACTAAGGAATCCATAGAATCCCAATGACAATACAAATCATTATTTTTGTCCATAATAAACAAACTTGTGTAACAACAACTCCACATAACTGCTGAAAAGAAATAAAAGAAAATACAAGAGGAAGGTTCTTTTTTTTAAAAAAAAAAAAGACACAGATTGTTTATGGCTTTCCTGATGAATGTTGTTCTCATGCTACACTGATGGCCTGAATTCAGTTCCCATCAATGTGCTGATGGAGAGAATCTACAAAGCTTTCATCTGACCTCCATATGTGTACACCACACACGCATACGCACGCACACACACACACACACACACAGCAAGCAGAAAGAAGAAATGACATCTTTGGGGGAATTTTGTGATTATGTGAATATATGATGCTCCAGGATATTGTGATCCTAGAACAAACATTAAATTGAAGAGAATGTCAGAAAAGTGGCTCACCTCAGATGGCCATATTTCATTGCAAAGCCTGTGTGTGTGTGTGTGTGTGTGTGTGTGTGTGTGTGTGTGTGTGTGTATCCAGAATGAATAACATATACACAAAATTGGCGAATTGCTGGCCACCTCCAAGCTCTGAGCAAAGGAAGACGAGAAGCTAAAGTTGCTCTGGAGGAAACGACCCCCAGCCAGCAGTGCCTGCTTCCTCCTCCTTTCTCCTCTGCCACTCAGCAGAGTCGCAGCCCCAGGCTCCTGTGTAGATGTTTGTGTGGCGTAATCCCAGAAAAAGCGTCAACTAGCAGCAGAGATCCAGCGGCGCCACTTCTGCAGATCCCATCCACAGTCAGAGTGCAATTTCTGGTGATGTAGCTGCCTTTGAGTCGTCCCCGATTCTGTGAGTAACCCTCCCACAACTCGGTGACTAATCCCAATAAACTCATTGATTCCTCAAGTTAGACTTTGGTGCAACCCTTACTTTGGTCTATTGTCAAATCCCTGTCTGGGATGGATGGATGGATGGACGACTGTGTGACATCCCTCAGCAGTGTCACACAGCAGACAGGAGGTCAAAGCCCACACGTGATGAACAAGGAATGCAAATGAATTTGGTGGGTTTTGAGGTGTTTGCTGCTGCAGGAAGAGCTAGCCTGTCCTGGCCACGGCTTGCACATTAGCGTATTCATGAGTCGTCAGTTCTCCTTTGGACTAATGATGTTGGGAGAGAAGCTCCTTTCGTCTGCCTCATAGCACATCCCATGATATTACAGACTGGAAGCTGAGGGCAGGAAAGATATGCATTCCGCAGATGTGGTGGCACAAGCGCAACTATATGAAAAAGAAACAATTAAAAAATTGGACACCACAGAAATTGCAACTTGTCTTCAATAAGCATCGTTTAAACACTCCAGAGAAGGCATTTGAAACATAAACAATTGCTAACGAACTTGGGTGCAACTTTTTACATGGGTGAAGTCATTGGTAGTTCTTTCATCAAGAAATTATCCTCTGCACACAACTAAAAGAACGTTGCTTCATTAGCAATTTATAAAATGTAAATAATTATCGACAGAGTGTGCACCATTCCTGACCCACCAGATTAGCCGTGCTGTGACTTTATCCCGTATCTATTCGTGCCTGACGGGGCACCAATGACAAGCCAAAGTATTTTTAGTGATTCCACCCAAGTCTAGCTCAGTCAACCAATGGGTGTCTTGAGTTACCGTAAGAACATGGGGCAGAGTGGATGATCCCAAGGTAGTTGCATGACTGAAGATTCCACCAGAATTGCCAAGAACTCCCAAAGCTCCATCCCCAGAAACCCCCCCGGGACTTGCATGATACAGACTTGTTTCTCGGTTTCTTCTGCAGCCGCCTTCGCTCATACAACTTTGGACAGGGACTTCGTAATTCTTGAGGGTTTCAGAAACTTCCCGGGCCTTATATGCTTCTCTAATCCTAATTTTATGAATCTACCTTCAGCATCCAAGAAGGATTTTCCTTTATTCTGGACGGATGGCTTCACAACAATAACTAGAAAGGAAGACAATGCCAACCTTTGGCACAGAGGTGAAATAACTCATGCTTCCAACCTGCCAGTAAGCACTGTGTCAAGTACTCCACAACTTTGTCATTGTGACCTAAGTAAACCAGACACATATCCTCTTGTCCAGAATTTCTAGAATGAAGACACATTCAATGACTTAATCTTATTCTTAGACTTGGGGACCTGACCCCTAGATCCTCCTCTGACCATCCACAGTTGGTCAGTAATCTCCTGCTATATAATCTCTCAAAGTAGGCTGTACTTCAGGGAAAGGCAGAAGCTTGTACTATTGCAGAATAAGGAAGTACCCCAAAAGTCTGTGGGGTCTCAGAGATTTGCCCCAAAGCAAGACTTTGGTGGGTCGTTGCTTCATTTCAGTCTGTTTCTCCGCCCACTCCTGCCTGAGATCTCCTGCCTTCATGTGCCTTGGTCCTTTGAGAGCATCACATGCACTTAATCTCCTTTCAGTGCCCGCTTCTGGAGAAGCCGCTGTGTGACAGCTCGTGTGAGGATCAGCCTGAGAAAGTGGTTGACGAGGTGGAATTGGAGACGAGCTCATTCGCCGTCCAGCTAGCCATCGACACCCCCATGGGCAGCACAAGCAGGCCACAGCAGCGGCTGTGTGCAGGAGTTGATACTGTCATCACATTCCTCGGCAGTGGGTTGGAAGCGGGGGCTGATGGGAGGGAAGGCACCTGTCTCAGGCCTCGGGAGCATGTGGAGAACTGTAGCTGTGAAATGCTAAATGACTTCGCTAAGCAAGTGGCAACGCAAAGCCAGCTGTGATACCCCAGCTGTCTTTTCTGGTTACATACCAAAAGGAGCATGACTTGATTGAGGGTGTGGAAGAAAGATGAAGATCACACTCAGGTAGTAAGAGAGGAATGGAACTTCCAAAACAGTTATATCCATGATGACGTAGGCTGTTGTGTCTCACAGCCACGCCCAGAAGCCAATGTTCCAGGTGATTCTAGGTTTCGTCAAGTTGACAATCAGCTCTTCCTATCTCTCTCTACCTTCTTTCTTCCATAGAGAAATCGTCTGTAAAGAGGGTTTCAGTAAACCTCTGCACACAATGCTTTTTTTCAACATCTACTTCTAGAGAACAAATTCATATCCTTCTGCCATGCAATTATACTTCTACAATGCTAGTGTATCTTGATTTCTGTTTTTAGCTTTCACAAGTTATAACAAATTCCTATTCATTTTAATAGTTTGAGATCAACATGTGTTCCATTATTCATCACACCAAGTAACATCTGTCACCCTATCAGTCACTGCCTTCATTGCTATTCAATTGCTGTGATAAATACGTGACCACAAGACTTTAGAAGAACAAGGGGTTTATTATTTATGCTCACTGTTTTGGGGTTATATTCCTTTATCAGCACCAGGAACCGCACTGTCTAACCTTTTGCCATATTGCCAACCAGACTTCTCTATCCGTTTTGTGCAGTTGCCCAGGAAACGGTCCACCCACTCTGAGCTGGGTCTCCCATACGAATGAGATAACTGCCCACAGCCCTGCTCAGCAGTGTGCCTTAACTAAATAGTTCTTCACCCATGGGCCTAAAGAACCATCTCTCAATTGTCAGGTTGTAATTGTCATAATGTAATCTTAAAAGAGCTCTTGGAGAATTTTTGACATACTTCTATCCATTTGCCTGCCATAAAAAAATTGAAAAAGAAAACATATTCCCATAGCTGTCTACAGAAAGTCTATGGTCAATCAGTGTGTAACTTACACATATGTCAGTGTGGAACATCATGGGTAAGAAGGATTCGACAACTCTGGAATATCTCATTTACTCTTTTATGAATGTATTGTGTATTGACTGGGTTTCTCTTGCTCCTCACTGTTCTCTGTCTATAATGAGCAGCATTTTAGCAAGACATAATGCTCATAAACCACAATAATAATGGCAAGATATTGAACATTTCTTAACTACACAGCTATATCCATGAGTCATATACAAATTAAGTCATGAACTCTCTGAGCACGTAATATCCATTATTATCTCTACCTTACACACAAAGAGCTGAAGCTCAGAGATATTGGCATTTGTTACCATCATATAGCGTATAGTGGAAAACACACAATTCAAGTATAACAGCCTTTGAATCCATCTCAATTCTCAACGGTTTCCTCTAAAAAATGGACTTACTTTTCATTGCTTAACAACATCTTCAAGATATAAGGAGCAACTACTATGAGAGAAAGTGTTATTGGATTGTTAACTACTCCTTTTAAAAAAAAAATCTGAGTGTTTGATTCTACCTACTTCCTTAGTCAACAGAGAATAACCTAGTTGCATGTCTTCAGATTTAGGCTGGACTTGAAAGAATAGGAAGAGTGAGAAAAAAAGACCAAGGGATGGTCTTGTGTGCATGTATATATGTATACATGTGCATGATTGCATGGTATATGGTGTGATGCATGCACAAGTGTAACTGTGGGTACATGGGTCAGTGCCCATGTGTGGAGGCCAGAGGAGAACATGGGGTGTCCTGTTATATTACTCTCTTTCCTATTCCCTCAAGATCTTCAGTGATGAAGAGAGAAGCAAGAAGAGTCATGATCATCCTATAATTCATTGCAATCACAGTGTACCCAAGCTCAAAATGTACAGTATCTTAAAAGGTCTTATAATCTCTGTGTGTACATGTAATCCATAAACAACAATGCTGACTTTTTGTTGTCCGTAGGTGAGACCTGTTTCCATCTTGTGCCAAAGGATGCTTTGATGCCAGTTTGCTAAGACTGCTCCAAGTACAGTGTCTTTGCATAGGTGAAGAAAAAGATAAATGTTTCTTCCCTTTAATTAAATTATATCCCCCCCACACATACACATATACATACATATACACACATACACACAAACATACACACACGTTTTTGCCAGTGTGAAGTATAGCTTTAAATTCAATGGAACTGATAGAGGAGAAACACAAAATACAATGTTGATATAAACAAGTAATATGCTTATTGCAGTGAACCTTGCTTGTTCTCTCTCTCTCTCTCTCTCTCAATCTCTCTCTATGTATGTGTGTGTGTGTGTGTGTGTGTGTGTGTGTGTATGTGCGTGTGTGCATGTGTGTACACAAGAGGATATTTGAGTGAATGTGCCTTTGGAGACCCAGGTGACATCGGGAATCATCTTTGATGGCTTCACCTCCTTATTGCTTTACTGCAGGGTTTCCCAGCCTCTGCCTTCCAGGATTGGAAGCGCACATGCCCTTCTTGAATGTCAACCTGGGATCCAAATTCAGATCCTTTTGCTTGGGAGGCAAAGATTCTAACTCCTGAGCCCTAGCTCCCACAGTAGATCTTGTGACAGACGTACACAGATGTGACAAATGGCACAAGGACATGTAGACATTGGGCTGAATGGACTCTTCCACCTGTGATCAGAAGCAGAAAATTCACGTGAAGAAATGAAGCTCATGAGCAGAAATCAGAGGCTTCTTTCTACCCCCCCTCATTTGCCTGGAGGAGACGGAACTCAGACAACTTATGGGCTCTTCTTGACTTTCTCATTCCGTGAACGCTGGGACACTTCAAGGCATGATTCACACCACACGCCCCAAAAAAGGGGCAGCATCTTGGGGAAATACAAATTACATTTTTTCATCCATTGTCATCTCTTCCAGCTTAGCATTTCAACATGCATGCTCCTATTGACATGAAAAAGTGTAATGACCAAAGGGGGTGCAGTATTCTAGTTATGAATGTAAAATATCTTTATTTAAGGTGTGAGACCTTCATTCTTTCCATTCTTCCTCACACATGATAATACAGAAGTTGTATAACTGATTATGATGTCTTATGGCCAGCAGCCGTTGATGAGAGAACTGAGTGCCATATCTGCATGCCCCACCTACTGGGAACCTATCTATGTCTCATACCTGCTGAAGGGCATATTTGTGATTGGGACCTGCCTTATGCTACACCTGTGTTACTGCATCATGCAGCATTTCTTCTATTTGACATATAATTTTCTTTGAGTCCTTAGAGGCACTGTTTCTTCTTTTCCTTTATTGTTTGTGTGCACGTATATGTATACATGTGCATGAGTGCATGGCATATGGTGTGATGCATGCACAAGTGTAACTGTGGGTACATGGGTCAGTGCCCATGTGTGGAGGCCAGAGGAGAACATGGGGCAGTCCTGTTATATTACTCTCTTTCCTATTCCCTCAAGACAGTATGACCCATTGAATCAAATGCTAGGTTGACAGACAGAGAACCACTGCAGCCTCTCTATCACTACCATCTCAGTGCAGGTGTTGTACATATTCATGTGGCTATACATGGATTTCTATGTGGATGCAGGTGATTTGAACTCAGGTTTTTATGCTTGAGCACCAGGCACTCTTGCTCAATGAGACATCCCATCGGCCTCAAGAAGATATTTCTCAGGAAAGAGGACATATCCACTACAATACAAACCCACACATAATTCAAGGTTTTTCAGCCCTCTCTCTGTCTCTCTGTCTCTCTCTGTCTCTGTCTCTTCTCTCTCTCTCTCTCTCTCTCTCTCTCTCTCTCTCTCTCTCTCTCTCTCTCTCTCTCTCTCACACACACACACACACACACACACACACACAGCAAAGATAACTTCCCAGATCGTAATGAATGCCAAGAACGCAATCCATATCTGGGCGGACACTTACTCATGGAACTATTTTTCATTGCACAGTTTCTTTCCCTTATTTTCCTCCTTTCAGAAATCCTTCCACTCAGCATGTTTTCATTAGGAAGGTTCCCTTTGATATGAAGAATATCATGCTGGCAATGCTCCCTGAGATGACTGGCTGGGACTGGTGGTGACCTAAGATAGGATGTGGTGGCAAGTTACCTTTCCTACCACAGTGTGACAATTCTGCAATGTGACACACCTCTGCAAAGATGAAAATAATCTGAAGCTTGATTCAGACAGCACTATTTATTATAAATAGAAATATGTGCTGAACTCTTCATAAAAGTTCCGACTGCCTGTGAACCCCAGAGACGGCCGCCTATACATTAGCAGAGATGATAATTGCCTGCTTTTTGATGATGTGTACGAATTTGACATTCTACCTACTTATTTTCATGAGCAAGTATAAAATATTTACCACTTCTGGCATCTGACCAACTAATTACCTTCAAAAATCCAACCAGAGTCTGCATAAAAATATAAAATTAAAACTTTTTAAATAGTTTCTTTACAATCCTTAACTTTCTGATCTTCTTTAATTTTAAGTAGATCTCATGGCTAAAAGTCCCAGGGTACCACAAACACATGTTCAGTGATCCTAAAAAAAATAACTAAGGTCATGTTAGTGGTTTTCCCTCATTTAGTTGAAAATCACATCTCCTTTACCTCCTTTCAGCATATATTGTACTTAAAGCTCTGAACATTGGCCTTTGGAGTAAAGAGATGAATAATATATGAGTTGCTCTTTATTATGATTTTGATGCCTGATTTAAAATTAATTTTCAAGACTAT
This sequence comes from Typhlomys cinereus, assembly GCA_023101885.1. Classification (NCBI taxonomy): domain Eukaryota; kingdom Metazoa; phylum Chordata; class Mammalia; order Rodentia; family Platacanthomyidae; genus Typhlomys; species Typhlomys cinereus. The sequence goes on along the minus strand of JALPQD010000385.1, from coordinate 206,794 downwards.
TATGGAATGCCAAATGTCGTGTTCGCTCCTACCTGTCTGCTGCTTCCCAATTGCAATGCGCTGTTCAAAACAGACATCTGCTGTTCTTCTCTCTTCCAGCTTGAAAGCACAGGGATGCAACCTCCTCTTACAAGGAGAGGAGGAGAGATGGAGCCCCTTAGACAGGGAGATGAAGTGGGATTTGATGGTCTCTGTGTGAAAGTTCGCACAAAATATGTACTCTATAGGGGAGAACTATACAAAAGAGTACACTCATAAAAACTAATCTGAAATGATTCGTGACAGACTTAACTCCACCAGAAAAGTCAGCTGCTGTGTTTAAGTACCAAACAAATGTTTCTTGCAAGTGTATTCATAAAAATGTAATATGAAGTCCACTAGGACTGTGAGGTATCAATCATTCTAAGAAGATAATATTTGACAAATATTGCCATACAGAAGAATGCTAACTGTCCAAGAGAATGCCTTCTGCTGTAATTATGCTCATCAAGGACAACTAATTTTGAAATAAGCCTTCTTGCCTGGGGGGTGTGGCAATCACTGGAAGGTGGTGGTCTTCATAAGCATTTGACAATTTCAAATGTATAAAGTGATGTCTATGCAGGCAGAGTAGATTTTTACACCATGTAAAGAATATTTGAATCTAGTCTACATGAAGTAGGACTGTGAAATGAGGGATAGAGAAGAAAAGAATGAGGATGCAAGGAAAATAAGTCATAAAGTACTTATCCTTGAATTTACTTCAATATATAAGCTAATCCCTCTTTAGAAGAAAATCATAAAATCTTATAAGGAAATTACACAGACATTTCTCATCTTCTTTATGCCAAAGTTTTTCTTTCTTCAAGAAATTAATCTAAAAATATTGCATTAATTAGATTAGGGAAGTATTCCGAGGAGTTTCCACATCCCCAAAGCAGATTAAGGGCATGACTGGCAATATCAAGCATGGAGGGCATCTACAAATAGAGCCAATTTCCCTCCCTAAGCAAGGACTTTTGGTATGGAAAAGATGGCAGAAGTAAAAAAAATGTCTGTATCTTCTTGGGCCTTGACTCCCAGATGGGGAAAGCTTCTCAGACTGGCATGATTGGCATCATTTCCTTCTTCCTTGTCATCTGGAATCTTCCTGAGGCTACTGCCCTGCAAGACAATGAAGTAAAATCAAACCATAGTGAGAAGAAGATTCTGTGGAGAACAGATTCCTTTTTAAGAGTTCCAAACACAGACATTATTTCCAGATCCATTGTATATTTCAAGTACTTTGAGTCAACTACCTTTTATGGATTATTCAATTGGCTAATTTTAGAACCTTATATAATTACTGAATAGTGCTAAGTCATTTCTCTGACATCCTCAAACACAAATCAGTGATGCCTTGATCTTCGGTGCTCAAGGAGATGCTCCTGTGTAATCTGCCTTTCAGAGTGACAATCTAATTGGTTCTTGTCCGCATAACTTACTACTGGAAGACTTTTAGTACACTTAGAGCGTGAATGGCTAAGTTAGTCACTGTGGGGAATTAATTTGGGTGTAATGCAGAATTGGAAACATTCCATGATTTTCCCACATGAACATGGAAAGCCAACAGAAGTGAGAAAGATTTAGTCAAGTAGCAAACAGACATCTGTAAACAAGAATAATACTGAGAAAGAGAGAGAAAGAGAGAGAATAATTTCATTAGTTTGTAATTCCCAGAAGTTGCTACCACAAACAAAATGAAGTCTCTCTCTCTCTCTCTCTCACACACACACACACACACATACACACACACACGCACACACACACACACACAAAGTTATGTGTCCTTTACTAAGAAGTACTTACTCTAAAAGGTACCCCAGAGAGCCGGAAAGGACATGCTGAAGGATTCAAAGCTCTTTGTCTTTCTCGGGCCATCATGTAAGCCAAAGCAATGATCTATCAGATGGGATCTGAACTGAATGTGTCAGCACGGAACACAGGCTGCAGCAAAGAAGAAGGGTTAGAGGTTTTCAAAACCAACACACATTGTGGCATCTGTCCATGGTGACCTCTGGGAGAGACGCTTCTGTCAGGGATAATCAAACAAGCTTTAACTGTAAACACTCCCATGCAGAATTTGTTTTATTTAGTCGAATCCACATTTCCAAGGATAGCTTTTATTCTACTCAACAAACTCCTCTTTTCAATAGTTCATTTGAACATTTTTAACAATTCATTACAGACTGCAAAAGGTTCTGTGAAGCATTGTGAAATGGGTTTTGCACTAATGTAATAAGAGATAGATTTTGAAAAAGAAAATAAAATAAAAGCCTGCAGCCCATATGGTGCTGTTTGCCCAGGCATTCCTGTATATACGTATGAAAACTCGGCACAGAACACTGGATCGTAAGAGAAACAAACAAACATGCTCTTCATACTTACAGAGGTGACATTGGGTCTTCAACATTTTCAAATGCTTTAAAGAATAGCATCTGTCCATTTTTTAGATGAAGCCATAAATGTAGGATAAGGAGAAGACAAATGTTGATTTCTGAACTTACAGATGTATAATATTACTCCTAATAAAATTAATTTAGTATTAACTTTTTGAGACAATTTCTTGTAGCCCACATTGACCTTGAAATTGTTTTACAATCAAAAATGATCTTTCCTTCACCCCTCATGAGCTGGCATTGTGGTAAGTACTACCAGACTAGGCTACAGTTGTGGACTGCATTGGACACTTTGCATGAAAAGTTTCTTTGTACTCTTGCTACAACCTTTCAGAGTGAGTACTTACTATCCTATTTTATAGGTAAATATACTAGTTATTTTTTGTCAGCATCTTACCTTTTGAGAGAGACAGCATCTCTATTATCATATCCCTAGTCCATTAACTCAAGACTATACCTAAGTTCAGCAAAATGCATCAGAAAAACAATGCGAGCAGCTAACAGGTCTGCGTTCACAGAAGTGATGCACTAATTATACTCCTGGGAGCTGCACTGGCCTTTGAGTTTGTCCTGCTGAGAACATTAGGGGATCTGAGGAGTCCTGAGCTGATTCTTTTACGAGAACACCATGGAGTTGAAAAGTCTGCTCCCAAGGAAAGTTCTAGAAGAATTTAGATCATGTCTTTGGGATTAGGTTTTCCTAAGTGTTTTCACTTGTGAAAAGGATAAGGTATAGTATGGTGTGAGTGATGAGGCAGATAGGAAGGCAAGCCAAAGGGTGGTCAAGGGCATGGTAAAAAGGGGGGAATAAGCAGGCTTCAATAAACTGGGAACATGTTTCCTTCTATGAGTAAGTGGGCTCATGCCAAGATAAAGTTCTGAAAAGACACAAAATAGTGACGAATGCATGAGAAAAGGATCAAGGACTCTCAGATTTGCAAAAAGTCTAAATTCTACCAAGTAGTGTATGCATGCATGTGTGAACTCACACAAAGACCCTTGAAATAAAATGACACATTCAGAGTCTACGGATGGGGATGCTAAAGCTCAGAGAATTTAGACACCAGCACAAGCTGCTGGAAAAGCTTTTGATCTAGAAAACCCGAGGAGACCATGTTTAAGCCTTTCTCTGATCTCTGCTGGCCTTATCAGACGGGAACATTGGCAATGAGTAAAGAGTAAATGTTTTGATTTGATTAGTTTGGGGGGTGTTCTTAAGACATGGTTTTGATGGGAAAAATCCAGCTATCTTCTTGTACCTTCAGCATCTAGAGGACTGGGGTTACAGGTATGTACCACACACCAACCTTGCCTGATCCTTTATAATCCAAGCCATAGGGACAATTGCAAAGAATTGGGAATCTTGGCTGGCTGACATATGTCGGAATCAGGTCCCCTATTACTTCTGCCACAGAGTCCTGTTGCAAGTAACACTTCCATTCTCGCTATATGAGAGAGTGCTCTGAGAAATCAAATGCACTGAGGGATGAATGACAAACAAATGTCCCACCTCACGGTAACACTGGCTGTTTTCTATAACCAGTTCTCAAGGAGACATCTTGCTCTGGGTACTTGTCTCAGCGTCAATCATGAAGAAATACAAGCTAACACGGACTTCAGAGGGGATGAAAGACGCACACTTTACCTTGGAAATGGTGGGCGAGAGTATGACAGACAGGAGGAGATTGAGGTGATTGAAAGAACTACCATTCAGACACAGAATAAGACAGGCAAGGAGGAAACCTAATGAAGTTGACGAGGAAAAGAAGGAAGAAATACTTGCTTATACGTGAACAAACACCAAACAGCTACAAGTTTCCTGTCCTTTGTCATTAAAAGACAATTTTCCTGAATAAGTCTTCCTTCTGCATTTACTGACATGTAATATATATATGATACATAATGTGAAGTATATACTAGGTGGAATGTCTCTCTTTTCTATAAGGACTTCTACTTATTTCCCTGAAGGTGTTTTATGGCTTGTTTTGCTTTCCACTTTATTGACAGAGTTTGCTCTTCAACAATGTCATGCATGTATGTCCAACATTCTGTCTACACTCCCCTGTTCTTCCCCATCCCCTTCCCTCGCCCACATACCCCCATCAAATGCTCCTTCCGCATTCATGGGCATTTGTGTACATTGAGTTTAGCCGTGTGATTCTGGGGTTGTGATCCTCTCTTGAAGACCAGCAGGCTTCCTGTGGATGCACAGCTGCACGGCTGGATGTTCTTCTCCTCAGCACCTCTCTTCCTTGAAGCTGTTGGCTGCCCATTGTTCATCAGAACTTTGCAAAGCCAGTGGTTTCTCCTAAGGTCACAGGTGACTATGTAGGTCCCTGTTGACTTATTGTCAGTCACCATCTCTATCGTGGGCACGTGACTGCGACACAGTGTCAGTTTCTGAAGACCGCATTTCACAGCTAACTTTCTGTCCTCTGGCTCTTACAGTCTTTCCACCCTGGCTTCCTCAAAGGCCTCTGACCCTTTAGGGGTAGTTTATATGCCATGTTGTAAATGTAATCTTCAGCCTTCACATATTCTGGTCACCAGAAAATATTTTTAGATGTCATGAGCCTTAAGTGATTATGTTACTAAACTTCAACAGAAATAAAGCCCAAAGTATCTTTCAGTGTCACTACACACTTTGTGATAAGCTCTCACTTTGTAGCCCTGGCTGACCACAAACTTGAAGCAATCTTCTTGCCTGAGCTTCTCAAGTGCTGTGGGTGTCACCGTATGCAGGTGGCTGCAAGCACATCCTCATGGGAGTCACTATGTCCAGATGCTTCTTGTGTTGCATTTGGTTTCTTTAAAAAAGTTTAGCATTTATTTGTTTGCTTAGGTTTTGAAGAAATGGAAGAGGGGCATTGTCTTCCACAGTGCTCATGCGACAGTCAAAGGACAACTTGCAGGACTTTGGGGTTCAAAGGTCAATCTCAGCTGGTCAGGTTTGGTATGGGAGTCAATTCTCCCCTCTGACCTTGTGGATTCCAGAGGTCAATCTCAGCTGGTGAAAAACATCTGCAACAGTTGAGTCATCTCTTTGACCCATGTTTCTTTCTCCATCGATAAAAAGCAAAGAATATTTTAAGAAATTAATAAAGGTATATGTGATAAAGGATTGAGAGTGTTCCTTTTGTGATGTTTCCTTGCTATTTTTAATATATTTGCTGTCACCTACCTTTGTTCTTCTTATAAAACCCTAGAGGAATTCTCTGTTGCATATGACAAGCACACATGATTTATGCAAAAGACAGCAGAAAAACCAGGTTTTCCTCAAAGCCATGTCCCAAACTTTGTCAGCATTGTTACTCATAAATTCATGACCACATGGATTATAAGATCAGGCGGTTTTATTTTGGCTTATGATTGGATTGCTGAGAGCCCTTGACAGACCAGCATGCCTGGTGAAATATGCTGGTGACTGTCAACTTCATTATCAGCTCTCTTCATCGTTCTACCTGACAAGATACAAGCCCCACCCACCATGAACTCTGCCTCCACCATAAATGAGACAGTATCCTGCGGGCTACCTTAGGGCTTAACTCAACAACTAATTCTGTACAATTGTGCCCAAAGCTGGAACCTTCAGTTGTCAATACCTATATCTAACTATGACAGACTTGTAGTTAGGGGTTTGAGAAGTCAAATATTTCTAAAAATTGTCAGAAATCACACTATAGCTACATAAATAAATTGCTTTGCTTATCTCTGTGACAAAATACCTGACAGGAAGTAGTTTAGGGATAAACTGGTTCATACTAACTTACAGGTTATGGGAACATAGTCCATCAAGATAAAGAAGGCAGGTAGGCAGGAGCAGGATGCTGGTGGTCGCACTGCATGTGTAGGCAGGAAAAGAGAAGTATACAAGAGGTGGGGCCAGCCTAGGCCCAGTCAACCCATTTCCTCCAGCAAGGCTTGGCCTTCCGACTTTTTCACAACCTTCCCAAACATCACGGCCAACCTGGACACCATGTTCTAGAGCATAAGATTAGGGAACACTTCTGCTTTGCCTGAGCCAAATTCTACTGCAGAAATGACATATGGGATTAAGAAAATTTAATTCCTCTCTGTTTTCCAGACATGAGATAATTGAATATAGAAAAAAAATCATGCTGTACATATCATAAAGACATACAAGGTCTTTATCTCAAAATACCATAAATTCACTGGATTGACTGGTGTTTGTGACTACTGAGAGCTTGTTAAATTGCAAACGTGGTAGCTGATTCATTCACTGGATGTAAAATAACCGAGAAAATGACCAGAATATCTAAAGTACAATACAGTAGACTCCTCGCTGTGCAAGTAGACAAGAAAAACAGAAGGTTCTATGTGGAACTTTGCCTGGGAAAAAGCATACTTTCCATTTCAATCCAAAAGGATGGAAGAAATGAGTGCATGTCTTTATTTTTGGAAACAAAGGAAAGCCATCTTAAGCTTGAGAGTGTTTATTGATGAGATTTTGTGTGTACACACTCAAACACCCGTGGCAATGAAATAAATCTTTCTTTAGCATGGTAGAATCAAAAGTTGCACACTTGGATTTTATGGGCACAAATCAGAGTACTGTGAGGTTTGTTTTCAAATGCACAGCACACAATCTGTGTTGCCAATTCTAATTTTAGACATCATAAGCAGCAAAATTTGCCCACCCTCACCATTAAATACCATATATCTGATTTAAGTCAAGTCTGTAAGGATTGAATATTTCTAGTCTATTAATGTCATAGCTAGAATCCTGTACAACAAAGGTGTTCTTCGTGTAACCTGAAGAACCTGTGATATTATATGTCATGTAGAATGGAGAATGAGTGCTGCCATGGGCTGAATGGGACTTGTCATCGGACTCCTAAACAAGCAGAGGATTGAGTATTCTCTCAGTAAATGCATGGCAAACTCAAAAACCCTTTAAAGGGGAATTTAGAGGGCGATGAGGGAGTCAGAATCAAAGAAAATATTGAAGAGATTATGTGTTGTTTGTTTGGAAGATGGAAAGATCCAGTCCTGAGCTAGGGAGACTGGGAGTTTAAAGAATCAGAAAAAATAAGGAATGTAGATTTCCTCTAAAGAGAGAATCCAAATATCATCATTTTCACATAGTGATACACGGCTTGAAATTCCTACTTCCAGAACTGTTAAAGGATAAATTTATGTTGTTTATGGCCAGTAAAATTGTGCTAATGTATTACAGTAACAATAAGAAACAAACGCAGGCATTCATCCACAATTAATCTACTTTATTAATGTGACAGATAATCTAAATTATCTTGGACATTTGGGGAAGTGGGTGCTTCAGTGAGAAAGTATGCCATGCATTACAGGTCCTGCAGCAGGCCGCCTGATGTTAACTCCGGAAGAGCTATCTTGCAACTCTGAATTTCAGATACCAAAAACCCAAGGTCATTTACTTTCAATGCACATTCAAATTATCTTCTGTCCAGCACAGGTTCAATTAGCTTTCTTCCCTCGTCACAGAAAAGGCTAGTTTTGCCTCAATTTATACATTCATTTCAATACTCTGCCTCTAAGTGTATTTGTTCTTTGGATTCTCCTCAGAAGTGGCCGTAACGCCTGGACAACTTTCTCATTAATGAGTTAAATAAAATCTTTCATCCATGCTCATTCTTTTTACATCCTAGTCGTGACTTTACCATTTTTAAAGAAGTGTTTTTTTTTCTTTTAATATAAGTTACAGAAATCTTTGTGTTTCTCTCTCTCTGTGTCTGTCTGTCTGTCTGTCTGTCTGTCTGTCTCTCTCTCTCTCTCTCTCTCTCTCTCTCTCTGTCTCTCTCTCTCTCTAGGAAGAAGAGGAAGGAAAAGAGGGAAGGACCCCCTGTATTGACCTTCCTGTGCCTATGTGTGTCCCAGCTTTGGACACAGCTGAATGAGTGTGCTGAGATGTCTCCCAAAGAGAGGTGCCCTGGTTTCAATTTCTCCCATGGCTTTACTCTCAGGCAAGTGCATTCTACATGAACTAAAGAATGTTCTTCATATTCCTGTAGCACATTGAGTCTCCCCACTCATGTCTCAAATGCAGACACTCTCTTCTCTCTTGGTCAATTCCATCACCCACTCAAATCAGTACAGAATGAACTGTCTTATGGCTGGATACTTCTGGAAATTTGCAGTAAACCAGTGAAAACAAGAAGCACCTTCATCACATGGAGCTCACATCTTATTGGAAACAGACTTTGAAACACAACTAACAGGCAACTGTAGAGTGTATTAAAAGTGAGAAGTGCTATGTGGAAAAAGCTCAACATTAATATTTCTTCCTTTGCTTCCAATTTGGCTAAAGTTTTTTGCTTCTTTTTTCACTGCACAACAATGAAAACAATAAAGAATTCAGAAAATATCCATTACGAACCATAACCAGTCTCCTGTGTGGTTTCTGCAGATATGGTTTCCCACGGTTCTTTTTTTAAAATTTTTTAATTATTATTATTTATTCAATTGTGCATGTATGGGGTGTGTGTGTGTAGAACCACGGACGAATTCGGGAACCACCATGAACCGCCTCCACCTCCTCCTTGTTTACTCTGCCCTGGGATTCACAGGCCCCACCCTACCAGGACCAGAAACGCAGGCCGCCCCCGCTTCTGCCGGGTGTCTATATGTGGGGTCTAGGATCCGAACTCAGGACTTTCTACGTCAGAGCCACCTGAGCCACCTGAGCCACCTCTCTAGCCCCTCCCATGGTTCTAAACATGAATAATGTTGTAATTGTGTAAGGTGACCTCTCTTTGTATGTTTTAGATTTCGAATCTTTTATAGAAGGTGTTGTATTTGCATATAGTCCTCTTCCATGTTTCAAATAATTTCTAGATTAATTTTTATATCCAACATGCTGCCAGTTTAGCTATGGATTTAGCCCGGGACCAGTCCTCATGGTTACTATGGGTTTCTTTGATCTGGTTCCAGTGGCATAGGGGAAATATCAAATTTGTCACTAATTGCAATTTTGACAAATAAGTTTAAGAATTTCAGGCCACTTTCTTGTGGCAAGCACAGGATATTAAAGAATTCTAAATTTCTTGTACATCACACAGGAAATAAATGTGTCTTTTCTCAAAATTTCACTTACCTGGGAATTTTAGGACTTTCATATATGTGGCAAGAGTTTCCCAGGATGTATTAATTGTGATGTTGAACTTTAAAAGTTCATATATTGGACAAACAAATGAAAGTTTTTTTTTAATTTTTTATTATTTTTATTATTATTTATTCAATTGTGCATGTATGCATGTGCATGCGTATGTAGAACCACGGACAAATTCGGGAACCACCATGGACCGCCTCAACTTCCTCCTTATTTACTCTGCCCAGGGATTCACAGGCTCCACCCTACAAGACCAGAAACGCAGGCCGCCCCCGCTTCCGCTGGCGTCTATATGTGGGGTCTAGGATCTGAACTCAGGACCTTCTGCCTGCAAGGCAGAGGCTTAACTCCTGAGCCACCTCTCCAGCCCCAAAAGTTGTTTTTTTAACACAGGGAAAGTTTCTCCTGAGGTGGAGCATTTTACTAGAGCCACTCGGCATTTTGATGCTGTGTGAGCATGATGTGGAGCTACACATGCAACTGTCATTGTTATTTATTGGGCAAAGTGTCCATGTCTTATTCCCCAGAGGGACTATTTATTTCGGGCACCTACTAAGTTCTGCCCTACCAAACGTGACATATAATGAAGCACATGGAAATTCTCCAAAATGAAAAAAAAAATTTAAAAATAACAAAAATGTTTATTGACCAAAATCATCTTCACAGTTTTGCGTGCTATATTTGTATCTTGAGATGAAGCATCCATCACTGATCATATACTAATATCATTAATATAGAAATAGGTTTTTAAAGTGTTTTGTAGTGTATTAAGAGAGAGAGAGTGAGAGAGAGAAAGTGCAAGGATGTCACATCAAGCAGTAGAGGTCATTAGTGAGTTCCCGCCTTCTACCATGTGAGTTTCCAGGGATCAAACTCAGATTGCCAGTTTTGTGAGCAGATACCTATCTACTGTGTCAGCTTGCTGCCCTCAGAAACACTCAGATATTAAAAGATTTCTAAAGCAGCTTCTTCATTAGGGGTATTTCTGTAGGGCTTTAATTTTTGAGACAAAAGATGTTTAAATCCAAGTTTCATTGTTTCCTTGTTTCAATAAATTACATAGAATGCCAATTATTTTACACGCACACACACACACACACACACACACACACACACACACACACACGAAACCACAAAACACTCAGTGGACAAATAAGATCCATTACTGAACAATGACATGTCTATTATGATCTTTAATCTGCTGTAGAGTTTAGGACTGAAATATAAATCTCTGAAAGACAGTGTTTACAGTGTAAATGCCGCAAGACAGACCCGTAGCAACGGCAATGTTAGCTGAACATTGCCAGCCAATTTACCTCTGTATTCATGTCTGTTGCTAAGTGTCTAGTTACAGTAAGTGCTTTAGATTTTGCATAATTTATGTAAATTATTAAACACCTGTTCTCTTCCCAGAAAACAAAGCTATGGAGCCGTCTCCTTAGCTTAATTGATTCCTGGCTTCAGCTCTGTCACTGTTTCCCCAGAAAGTACAAGGGAGTTGTAGCTCCCTAACGGTCAGAGAGTGTTGGAAAAGCACAGATGTTAGGAATTGATCTTGCTGACACATGTGTCTTATGCCTTTGTGTGTGGCTGAGCGGGCACGGGAATGAATAAGTGCAAATTCCATTGTCTCCTGAATGGATTCGGTGTTCATTGTCAAGTACTCCTGCTCTTCAGGGGGATTTTGAATTGACATTTTAGACTTTCAGCATTGAGCTTACATTGAGAAATTTAAAAAAGACATTTTCCTTAATAATGCAATACATCATCATTTCTAAACATCCAACTCAAATTGTGTTCTTCAAAGATTCCCAAGCATTTGGTTTAGAGAACTGAACTTAAAAGTATCACTAGGTGAAGCCAGTAAGAGAGGCAACACTTCAGGAAATCATTAATTATCATCACGCTCTTTACTCAAATTTGCCAGACCATCCTTGGAGCAAAATAACCTACACACCCTAGGAAGTTCCTTAAAAGTTTTGACTTTTCACAAAGCAAACATTCAGTGCAGTTTAGCCTACAATTATTTAGTTTTAAATCAAACCATTGGAGATGTGATATGTTGTTTGGATACCAAAATCTTCCCATGAAATTATTTTCTTCAATGCAGTTGATTTTAGTGGCTGGTTCGTCAGAAAACCATCTTAAAGCCACTTGTATGTAGCTGAAGATCTGGATCCACAAGCAAGGAGAAAGACCCTGAGCACAGATTGCCAGGACTACCATAGAAAACTAAGGAGACGTGCGGTCCACACTTGCAGAGGGACATGAAAATGGAAGGGTCAGGGCAGAATTGGTGAGTGGAAGAGTGGGAGAGAAGGCAGTGGAAACGGAGGGGCGGGGGACAAGGACATAAATTCATTCTGTTTGTATATGAAAATCTCAAAAACTACATATTTGAAAAAGAAATAAAAGAAAAGAACTGGGTGTGGCGATGTGTATGTCCTAGCACAGAGGAAGCGAGACTGACAGGTCTCTAGAGCTTTTTGGGCAGATAGGCTTGCCCAGTTGGTGACTCCACCCACATTCAATGAGAGCTTGATTCATAAAACAAGGTGGAGAGTGAAAAAGGAAGAAACCCAGCTCAGTCTTTGGCCTCCATGTATATACTTGCTTATATGTGCATCTATACTTGAACACACACACACACACACACACACACACACACACACGCACACGCGCGTGCGCACACACACACACATAGTTTTAGTACTATTACTTCCACCACGGAAGAGGAATCCAACTGTAGACATCTCTAGGCACCACACAATTCGATTCTGAGGGAACTCAGGAAACAAGACGTGCATCACAGAACACACAAGGCTACAGAAAGGGAGCTACATTCTCTCCACCTGCCACATTTGTATCTGTTGACACCATTGACATATCTTATCTCTAACTGTAAAAATGACCAGCATTTGAAATCAAATTGGAAAGAATACACCCTGAGAACCTCTGAATTACATTTGAACCCTTAATCATCTATCCATACAATAAACCTCAATTACTGAAGACGAGGAGAATTTCTACTTGGCATGACTTTTACCTGCCTTCCTGAGGAGGAGAATGGTCACACTGATACCGAAGAACGTGGGATTGCTCTTAATTTAATGCTATTCTTTTAGTGTTTCAGGCCTCAATACAATAAATTTATCTCATGTTTAATCTTCATTTCCCAATCCCATGCCAATTCCTCTGACCTCTACAAAACTTCTTCAACTCTACTGATTCTCCCTCCTAAATTCAAGTCTTTCTGATCCACTCTGTTTCCTGCCTTTAATGGCATGTGGTTGTGTACTGGCTGGAGCATGGGAATGTCATTGAGGAACGTAGCTCCTATCGCACCCCCCTCTCACATACACACATCACTATTAACCTCCAATAATCTCTCAGTACCATGTGGAGCTTCTTTAGATCTTTCTCCTTCTGTTGTGAAATGTTGATAACCCAAAGTTTGTGTATGTCTTATGTGGGGAGGTCTGCTGCCAGAGAGCATCCACTGATAAGACAGATGAGCTGCACCTATGAACTCATTGAGAATATCTTTTCAAAGGTTAATCAGAGTCTAATGTCAAATTTGCTATATGACCAAAATCTGGGCATTTAACCAGACTCAAACTTCATAAAATGCTGTAAGCAAAACATGAGATGAGAGACCTTAAAGATGTGACACAGGATATACATTGGTCATTTATATTGAGAGTTATTAAATAATGTCTTGATCTCTTGCTCACGTGTATGGAGCAAAACAGGGTATTGGCTGATCTTAGTTAGACTGGACTTGATTCAGTGGCATAGAATGACTTCAAGTCACATGGAATGAAAGCTCAAACTTGTCCCTGTCAGAGCACCAGTGAGCGAGACCACACACAGACACACACTTCAAGCCCTCATTTAGATCTTGCTTGCTAACCTTCTTTTGCCAAAGCAGGTACATGGTGAAGGCCAAGATCAATGAGACATGATATTTCCTCCCACAGAGATGAAAGAGTGAACAAAGTTTTAATCAATCACAGGCAGGAATAATTATTGTTTTAAACTGCAATTACAACCACTGTGACATTTGTAGATTCCTTATACCTCCTTCAAGGGGAGCATCTCCAGCTATTTGCCAAAGACAAAAACCAGTTATTTTCATGGATCAGCCCCATTTATATAGCATTAGCACATGAATATTCCTATGTGAGAGACAAAGTATATATGAAGAACCCAGGTTTCTTATAGAAACATATCTGATCACATTTCAAACATTAAACAGTTTACTCATTCTGCAAGTTAGCTCAGTTTTTTTCTGAGTGTTCCTACTCTTCTATACCAAGTTAGTCCAATATGATCCTAAAACTGACTCACCCCACTTTCCTACCCATATCCACCAGTATTATTATTGAGCTTCCCTGGGGAGCTGAGAACAACCATCTCTTTACCCAAATAGGGCATCAACAACACAACTAAGAAAGGATTCCAATCAAATGGGACTTGCTAACAAGCCAGCAGGCTAGGGACTGTACATCTACCCTTGAATGTGCTATTATAACAAGACTCCAGTTTAACAGTTTTTTGTCTCTGACCAGGGGTGACATACAGTGCCCATCAGGATGGAGTGAAGGGCATTGCAGGAGCAGCAAAACTGCAAAAGAAAATCAACAAACCATAATCCAGAACTTCAGAGACTCTATATCATCCACATAGAACTAAGCCAGCCTAATCTCCCCCCATCCTGAAGCTCAGGGACATTTGCGGAAGCGGGGGCAGTAAGATTGTAAGAGCAAAAGGATAGGGGGAGCAATGATTTGAAGAGTCTCCACACTAGATAGGGCTGAAGCAATCATAATAGGACTTTGCATGCCCTGCGCCGTGTCCATCACACTATTGACCTCACAAAGTCTAACATCAGCTAAAGGCACCAAGATCCTTGGAGGCAAGGGATTGATGGCCACAGAAGTGTTCCTATGCTTAAGGGGAACACGAGAAAGGGTTCAGGGAAATAACACTGGGTCCTTATATGTCATCGGAAAGGAGGACCAAGAGGAGAGTTAGGCATTCACAATAAAGGACTCTCTGGGAATTGGGGGGGGGGCACTGGGAGATGAGGAGGGAGGGAGAGGGAGCAGGGGGTACGGGGGGAGGAGCAGGGGGAGAGGGAACTGGTCTACCTATTAAGTTTGTATGAGCGGAAATAATAATAAAAAATGTTAAAAAAAAGAAGCATGAACGATCAGTGTCTCATCCTATTTCAGCATGAGTCATACTCATGGGAAAACTGCATCCCTGCAGATCCTTGTACAAACTGCAGGTACCTTGGCCCATAAGACTCTTCTCTCCTTTGGCCAGAAACTACTACCATTTCTAAAACATTGGGGGAATGTCTTGTGAATCTAAGCTTCAAGATTTTTCTGAGACACCTGAGGTTTCTTTACTTCCTGAGCCTTGTGTTTTGCTTCCTGTATCTTAAGACGTCTCCCTTCAGGAGAGAATGTTTCAATTCAGATGAAATAGCCATACAATGGCAATAGTCTCTCCTGGATATTATGAGTGAGTTCAATATGAAAGACAGTGATCACCTTTTAATACGTTGGATTCATGTCAGAAGACCATGTTCTCTAGCAACATGGGACACACCAGACCGTCCATGTCTTTGAAAGCTTGCCTCAGAAAAGAAGTGAGGCAGATGGTCAAAGAACTTGAAGGAAAGAAGATCTCTAACTTAGATCCTGAAGGTTTTGCTTTTAAGTCTGTCTCTTATGAAGCTTGATCTTTCTTGAACTCTAGAAGGTGAGAAACCATTTCAATTTTTGACCATTTTTATGATGTATTCAACTTTTTTGCAAATATAACATGGATTCAAAGAAAAAATTGCCTGTGTTTAGATTTGAAGTTATTGTGCCTTCCAGTGGACAGCATTGCCACCATCATCATCTCAACCGCTATCATCTATCATCACTATCATCATTGTCACCCCGTTGCTCCTTCGCCATTAGCATCACGGTTGCCTTATTATTAGTCTGGTTTTATGCATCAGAACCTTAAGAGCTGAGCTCAGGCTGCAGACCTCCTGAATGAATATCCTGACCTCGTCACACTGAGGTCCTCTGCCTTCTGTTCAGGATGCCTGCGTCATTTTCTTCCATGTGTGAAATGACCACAGTCATAGTGTCTGCACGATCATCCGTCATGAAGTATTCAATAGTCAGAAGTAACACGAGTTGCTCTGTATAAACCTTGAGGCATTTTAATCCTGTAACAGGAACAACGGTCACACTAAACAGATATTGCTCCCCACCAAAGTCTTTTAAACCCAAATTCCCTTCTCAAAATTACCCAATAGTCACAATCCTCTCTGTGGCAGTCTAAGTATGAAGGGAATTAGAACTTCCTGATCAAGATTCTTACCTGTGTGACTGACTTTCTGGGCTGCCTAGTTTATCAAATGGAATTACTAAGTAAGCACATCTATCAAGGAGAGATGTTAACTTATCTTTCAACAAGACTCTAAATCCATACTAGAAAGGGAAACTTCTTTTTTCCAATTAGCAAGGAGTCTGTCTGCTCTGTGAGTCAATGGACCCCAATTAGTGGGCAGAGATGTCTTTGATTTCTTTTCTGTCCCACCCTGATGGACCTACCTGGGTCATAAAAGAGATATATTAGCTTTTAGCAACCTGGATGATATGGAAGAGAACTCAGCCTTAACATGCAGCTGCTTAGGCTGATAGAAAATAGGATGACTATGAAAGCATCATTATTTCCTCTCAGCAGATCTAGAGCGCACATAGACAACAAGAAATTCCAAGGATTTGAAACCTCCAAGGATGCTTTCATACTTCTTCCTAGGGAACATGCATTTCCTGCCCAATTATTTTGCCCTTGAATGAACTCTACCCTTTCCTAGTTTAAGCTACAATCTACATCTCTTAAATGTGTTGTTTTCACAATCACTGAAAAGATTTTTTTATCCATAAAACTAGGTATTTAAGTTCATATTTTAAGAATATATGGCAATATCATGCTCTGTTTGTCTAATTATTTAATGCCAAATTTCCTCTTCTGCTTAGCATATACTTATAAATTAAAACACAGAGATGCATGGAAACTAAAATATCTCTCCACATTGGTGAAGACAGGCACCTTATTATTTAATTCACCATTCCCTCTTCCAATGGAATTTTTCTACAAGATGTACTAAAGCAATACGTGTTCCAAAAAAAATTAAGTAAAAATTTTTGCATAAATAAACCTCAAATATGAATTGTAGTCTTTTCTTAAGTTTCTCTTCTCTACCTCCACTGCCATTAGCATTCTGAGGTTTAATTTAGTTCTGTTCAAGCAAATTGCTGTAGAAAAGAGTCAGTCAAGCAAAGAATGTGTTTCGGGAAATGGAAGCTCATAGGTGCTTTATGCATTGTTTAAGTGATGAAACTATGCCTCCAAATGATGTTTTAGAATCTATTCAGGGTGGCCAGGTGTTCTAACTCAGATTTACTCTTGACCAGCGTGTCATTGCAGCACGCTGCCAAATGAGAACTCTTCTATTAGTGGTTCTCCATGGTGCTCTACAGAAACACAGGCCATCAGTCATGAAGAGAAAATACGCCATGTTCGTGATTTTCAACTACGCAAATGGCAGGCCATTCTGTCGCACATATCTGAGTGATACCGGTGGGTGACATGAAAAGCTTAGATTAAATTTAGGGAATGGTTTTGTTTTTTATTCTAAATAGCATGAAAAAAAATAAAAAGATCTTGTGGGGGTTTATATCTAGTTTACTTGTTTTACCTGCAGTTCACAAATCCTTTATAGCCTGATCATGTAATAAATTTAAATAACCAGACATGATAGCCAAGGAACTATATAATTTAAAAAATTCATTCGTTATTAAATCCACAAACTTTCACACTGCCTTTGTTCTTGATAGAGTGAAATATCTTCCATTTGGGATATTGTCAGAAATTCTATCTGGCTTCCATACTGATTCCTTGGTCTGCTGGGTCAGTACCTTGGATGACAAATCTCTCTCTCTCTCTCTGTCTCTCCCTCTCTCTCTCTTTTCTTTCTCTTCTGTTCCATTTCTCAAGCCAGATCAAAATAAGCACTCCACCTCTCATACAAATTCAAGTATTAAAATGAGACCAATTATATCATTACCTATTTGCTATCCAGATAAAACTTTAATAATTTGTACAAGTCTTTTTCCTTAACGCTTCTCTTTCCTTCTCCAATCCATAAAAGTAGTACTGTATCTAGTTGCTGCTTTGGCTTTAAATATCCCCACTTGTCTTTCACAGTGATAAATGAGTTTTTGTCTTGCTCATGACAAAAAGAATAGATATGCCCTACGTCTTACTTTATGCATTCTCATTGGTCTAGGTTTTTTTCTTTTGGGGGGGTTGGTGGTATATTTAAATTCTTCTCCTTTTTAATAAGATAATCATCAAGTAGCATTAGAGATACAATGTCCAAATTCTCATGAGCTCATTGGTGTTCTTCCTCTTTTAAATATATAAACTATACTTTGGTTCAATAGCCATGGTTTGTTGCACACATAAATTTAAAGATGCCTAATAAATGATCAATGCTAAACATGCAAAACTGGGGGATACCTGCTTTTATTTTTTTTTATTTTTCTGCTCGTACAAACATAATAGGAACCCCTGTTCCCTCCCTCCCTTCACCCCTCCCTGGACCTCCCTGCTCCCTCCGCACTTTGTCCCTTCCTTTCCCTCCTCCCTCCCTTTCTCCCAGTGCCCCCTCCTCTCATCTCTGAAGCACCCTTTAATATGTATATCAAACTTTCCTCTTGGTCCTCCTCTCTGATGAGGTGTAAGGACTCAGTGGCAATTCCTAGAACTCTTTCTTGTGTTCCCCTTAAGCATAGGAACACTACTGTGGCTGTCAATCCCTTGCCTCCAAGGATCCTAGTGCCTTTAGCAAATGCTAGACTTTGTGAGGTCAATAGTGTGTTGGACATTGCGCAGGGCATGCAAAGTCCAAATATGATGCTTCAGCCCTAACTTGTGTGGAGTATCTTGCATATCATGACTCCTCCCATCCTTGTGCTCTTACAATCTTACCACCCTCTCTTCTGCAAATTTCCCTGAGCTTCAGGATGGGGAGAGATTAGGCTGGCCTGATTCCAGGTGGTTGATATAGAGTCTCTGATGCTCTGAATTATGGTTTGTTGATGATTTTTTTCAGTTTTGCTGTTCCTGCAATGCCCTTGGTTCCATCCTGATGGGTATTGGGTGTCACCCCCTGGCCAGAGATAAAAACCTGTTAAATTAGAGTCTTGTTATAAGAATATATTCAAAGGTAGATGGAATAGAAGTAGGAGACCGTGGTGAGAGAAGGGTCAATCACCCATTTGCAAAATGGTTACCTTCTATCTGGCAGCTTATATGCCCTCCCCTTCTGGTAAGATCATACCCCATCAGTTAGAAATGACAGGAAGGAAAGTCTGTGAACTTAATCAGATGTCTCATTACTTACTTGCAGTCCTTGATGGAGGCCTATTTTCTCTGCTGTAACATGGTCCCCTCTGTTTCTGGTGGGGCCCTCCTTCCCCATCCCTCCTGTTTATAATCTTTACAATTACTGTAGGTATTACAGAGATTTGTCTTTGAGTGTCTCTAAGTGAGTTTGATACAAGGATCCACCTATACAGCGCTTAATTTTCCGTGTCTGGGATACTTCACTCAATATAAGTGTTTCTAATCCCATCCATTTCATGGCAAATTGCATTAATTCATCATTTTTGATGGCTGAGTAGTATTCCATTGTATAAATGTACCACATTTTCCTTATTCATTCTTCAACTGTTGGATATTTGGGCTGATTCCATGACTTTGCTATTGTGAACAGTGCTACTATGAACATTGTCGTGCTTGTGCTATCGAGGTGAATTTTTGCTGTATGGGGGGTTATTCCCAAAAGTGGTACAGCAGGGTCATATGGCATTTCAATCTTTAACTTCTTTAAGAATCGCCAGACAGCTCACCAGAGTGGCTGTATGAGCCTGCATTCCCACCAGCAATGTAGGAGAGTTCCCCTCTCTCCACATCCTCTCCAGCATCTGGTGTTGTTTGTATTATGAATTTTTGCCATCCTGACAGGGGTGAGATGATATCTCAGGGAAGTAATGATTTGCATTTCCCTGATGGCTAAGGATGTGGAGCATTTTTAAAGATATTTGTTAGACATTTCAATTTTGTCCTTGGGATACCTGCCTTTAAATGAACATGATGATGGATCAGGCAAAAGGAAAAATGCCGCAGCTAGTGTCCTCTTGATCTGGAAGCAACTAAAGCACTTCAGAAAGAGATGAGAGGTTTGGTTCAGCTGCCATGGACAGACAATAGCTCTCTGCTCTGAAAATGGTTGCTGCGTTCACTGGAGTTGAGTCTGGTCTTCCTCCTTCCTACTCAGCAGCATTGGCACCCCACTAACTGTCAGGGTCCCTCTGTGTGGAGCTGTTAACACAGGACTCGTGGTTTGTCGATTGCACCAGGTGTTTGATAGGGAAGATGTTGTCTGGCTGGGTGAGTCAGCAAGGTGAGGGTCACGGGCTATCGGAAGGAAGAGTCAGCTCGTTCTCACCTCTCACATCTATAGTTCAGTGCTCTTGTTCATTTTTTCTTGAAATGTAGAATTTCTTGTGTCTTCGAACTTGTTGGAAGTCAATGAAAGGATGTGTAATTTATAATTTCTGTGAATCTTCCTGCAAGGATGAATTTCCAGCCCTTTCAAATGCAATCTGTAACACACTCACTCTGAGCACTTGAGTGAGAGTGTGCATGCACACTAATCACGCTCCTGGGCATGAGGCAGACGCTGCAGCACTTCCACAATACCAACTGCTGGATATGCATCTGCAGTGGGAGAAACAGGCTTCGGAACAAAGCCAGCGTCCCAATTCTGTGTACGAGCAACTCCTCTTCCTTCTGTGCTTCTGGTAAACTTCATTAGTGGAGCAGATTTGAAGTCACATGTGGTTTGGTAATTCCAAATGATAGACCGGAATGGATGAACTCATTCCTGACTTGAGAACAAATCTCTCACCGTTTCAAATCGCACAGAGGTGGTGGCGATATCCAGTCTTATTCTGGAGAGCTCAAAAGACAACTTGTCCACATGGAAACACAGCACTTTCATTTGCCATCTGCTCCCTCCACTATCTACCTGGAAGTCTGGCTCCCTTTGAGATAATGAAAGATGCTTGGCGTTCATTCCTCCTTCCCCCATACACAGCCAATAGACACTGACCCCTTTACTTCCTGAACAAACATACCCTCATCTGCTCACAAAATGTTGCCTCACAATTCATTATTGACATCAGCTTCTCAGCATCAAAATATGATAAAAAATTTAGAAATTTTCTTAGTGTTTAACCAACTAAAATGTCCTTAGCTGATTCATCTATGATCTGTTTGTCTGAATATTACATAAATTGTACTGGAATCTTTTGACTGTTTACTCTGGAAAAGGATTTCAACTCTATTCTTGCATAGAGTAGCTAGACTTTGAACCAGAACCTCTCCAAGGTTCTTGCTGCTACGGAAAATGTATTTAAAAAGATGGTAATTTAACACTACGTGCCTTATAATTAACTTAATCGTTGTCAGCATGTAGCTATAAACCAAATACCAATTAGTCCTATTTGTATATCCATGGGCTTTTCTGGTTGTCTTTGAGTTAAAGTTTCTTATTTGCGCAACTTACAGTCCCCCGGTGTGCAAGGGAAAACGCTTTTTTTTATACATTTAAAATGTGCAAATTAACTGCATATTTAGTTTTCCTATGCAAATGAGCTAAGCTGATAAGTTCTTATTAGCAAAAGACAGGTTCTATAATGTTTAAAATTCAACAAATGTAGGAAAGCAATCTGTGAAATGTTCCAATAGCCCAGGAATGGGGGTTAGGTATTATCAGAGATTCGCTTACTGTTTAGCCGTCATTTAATCCCTATAGCATCCTGCATTTAAAAAGAAGCTTATGCCCAAATTGAAGGAAATGTGGCGTGTGTGTGTGTGTGTGTGTGTGTGTGTGTGTGTATGTGTGTGTATGTGTGTGTGTGAATGCTATATTAACACATTAAAGCAGCCACAAAGGAAAAAGGAGCGCACGCAAGCTCACATGCTGAGAGAAGGCCATTACCCCGAGAAAGATTTAGACATATATTGAGAAGGGTACTAGTAGAGCCAGCCATGCACGTACATAAGAGATCCACAATTATTCAGAGAAACAAAGATAATGGAATTTGGGAGGGAGGTGTGCTGTTGGAAGGGGTCCTAGAAGAAGTAGATGGATATAATTAATACCCATATACAAATATATGCATATATAGGCATGTGTCTGTGAAAATTTTCAAAGAATAAAGATTGTATTTTTAAAAAGAAAAACAAAAGACAACATGTTCAGATCCGACATATGTCTCCAAGTCCTGCAGCAAAATGAGCATTTCCCCACAGCTGCGCCCTCATCTTCTAGGAAGACAGTTGGCTGCACTTCCCAGCCTCCCTTGCAGGGGGACCACAGGACTGAGCTCCTTGCAGTGAGATGAGCAGCAGGTAGAAGAAAACACATTATGGCTTTGTCCGCATTGACTTCCCAGTGTGTCTGACTGAGTGGGCACTGGACAAGTGACATCAGGGTCTCTATGTGAAGATGGCAGGCTGCTCTGAGCTTGGATGGCCAACCTGGGCTCAAGTCCCTTGTGGATTCTGTCATCTCCCTAGCATTTCACTGTCCACAGGGAGTTGTAACATGAAAGAAAATATTTTAATGCCACCTGAGCCAGTACATATTTTGATCTATTACTTCGACACTTCGTCTAGACCTGACTCTATTTTCTCAGTTTCCAGTTGGATTTTCCATTTTCCTTCAAGGATTGTTAGAGCTTGTTGGGTGGAAGGAAATAGTTTTGAAAAGCTTGTGCATAATTACCATGAAGTTTGCATTCAGGCCAAGGAACAAGGCTTAATGAAAGATGCAGGATGGTCTATTCTTGCCTTGAGCAAGAAATTAACAGCTTTACTTTTCATTTATATGAAATTTCCTGGGTGATGCAAGCCTGGATGACTTGGGAACTTCTGAATCAGTTTGCACCTCTGCAAGATATAAGCACTTTAGACACATCTTGGGAAAGCATGCATGAGCAGAAATCACACACACACACACATACACACACACACACACACACACACACACACACATGAAACCCAGAAATACAGGAATTGGCAATACCTGATTCTCTTCTGAATGCCTAAAGTGATTTTCCTCCCTTAAGAAATGCAGTCTTGGGGCTGGAGAGGTGGCTCAGGGGTTAAGCCTCCGCCTTCCAGGAGGAAGGTCCTGAGTTTGGATCCCAGATCCCACGTATAGACGCCAGGCAGAAGCGGGGGCGGCCTGCGCTTCTGGTCCTGGTAGGGCAGAGCCTGTGAATCCCGGGGCAGAAGGAGGTGGAGGCGTCCATGGTGGTTCACGAATTCGTCCGTGGTTCTACACATACACGGACACACACACACAGACACACACACACGCGGGCACATACACACGCACATGCGCACAGTTGAATAAATAATAATAATAATAAAAAATTTAAAAAAAAAAGAAAAAAAAAAAAGAAATGCAGTCTTCCTTATGGGAAAGCTTTCAAAGTAGGTGCCTTTACCTACCCCATCATTTAGACAAGAAAACAGTTTAAAGATTCAACCTTTGCTGATCAGAACTTACTAAACTTAGCATGGAATGCAAACTCACAGCTAGAGTGGAGAAAGCAACCTGTCTGTCTTCAAAAACTCATTTTTTTTTTACTACTTCACACTGACTTTGGAAGATAAAGTCGGAAACATTTTCAAATCATCATTGTTCTTCCACTTACTTCCTTAAAAAAATGAACTCAGGTATTAAAATAATTCCAGGATGGAGGTGTGGGAGCAGCATAGCACTGCTAAGTGTTCCAACCTTTCGAAGCATGTATAGATACATTTCCTTTTCGAAGCACTATAAATACATTTGTCTGTGGGGCAAGAAGTCAAGTCATTCTGGGGGCCATAATTGAGTATGGTGAAGTCAAAGACCAAAAGGTTAGCACAGCAAGAACTCAAAGCACACAGTCCTGACCATTGCTGCGTATGATGTCACTTGGTTTCTGGTCCCAAAGATCTACAATCTGCATCTGTTTATCCAGTTGTGAATATCACAAAGTTGAATTTTACACTAGTCTTCTCTGCCCTGTCCCCAATGGAAGGCCTTCGATAAGTGATGATGTGTCAAATGTCACAAAAACTCCTGTTAGAGTCCTACTTATGCTGAGAAAACTGTTCTCTTGATGAGGATGTGTGTGAAATGTATTAAATCCAGACAAGACTGGGATTTCTGTCTCCATTAGCAACAAACACCCAGGAGAATGAAATGTTTAACTTAAAGAAAAAGTTGTTTGTGATCGGGATGGCAATTTCCTCTGCAGAGACCAGAATGCAGCTGGGTACCCCGAGATCTCTCAGTTCCCACAATCCTCAGCCTCATTGCCTGTGTGCAAGAAGACCGTGTCCAGCAAGCTCCACTGTTTGGTGTGAAAGAAATGTCTCCGTCTCACAGCCATGTGCTTTTGTGAATTGCGATCACAAAAGCTTTAAAAAAAATCACTGGTAAAAATGTCCAAGTTTTCCTCTTACAGTACATGATCCTCCCTGCTTTCTCTTGCACCGTGTGTGCAGCAGTGGACTGTATGTGGACCAGTGGACTGTGCGTAGACCAGTTGGCATATGTGACTGTGTGAGAAGCACTGGGCTGGTAGGTGTAAGCCAGTAGACTGTGCGTGGCCAGTGCACAGCACATGTGAGCCAGTGGACTGTGTGTGGCCAGTGCACAGCACATGTGAGCCAGTGGACTGTGTGTGGCCAGTGCACAGCACATGTGAGCCAGTGGACTGTGTGTGGCCAGTGCACAGCACATGTGAGCCAGTGGACTGCATGTGGCCAGTGGACTGCATGTGGCCAGTGGACTGCATGTGGCCAGTGGACTGCTTGTGGCCAGTGGACTGTGTGTGGCCAGTGAATCAGCAGACTGTGCTCTGAAGTCATCAGATGTTTCCAGTGTCATTCACTGCCTGCTACTATTACAGGATGCACTTGAAGGATTCACAATGCAGTAAGTGGCCACAGCTGCACGAACACCAGGTCATGAGTGTTTTCAGTTATACGTGTGTGCATGTGTGTGTGTGTGTGTGTGTGTGTGTGTGTGTGTGTGTGTGCTGTGCTCACCCATATGTGCACAAGTGATGTGCACTAGGTGTGCACGTACGGGAATCGTGCTAACAGTGTGCACACCTGTGCGGACATCATGCTAACAGCTATGTGCCTTTGTGAGGGGTCGTGCTAAGGAGTGTATGTGCATGTTGAAGCCAGAAGCTGTCCTGCTCTGCTGCTTTCCACCTTATGTTTTGAGACAGTCTCTTACTGAATCTGGGGTTCTTTGCTTTGTCCACACTGGCTGGACATGGAGACCTGGAATGTGCCTAACTCCAACCCTACTGTCATAGTTAAGCACAGGTGTCAACTTGACTGTTGAGGGTTTGAGCTCTGGGCACAGTTGAGTTAAGCCCAGAGCAAACTTAAAGGAAATTGTCTAGCTGATGGGGAAGACCCAGCCCATGGTGGGTGGGATTAGGCCCTGGATAAATCACAGAGAGCTGGCTGAGAGAGTGGGCATCCTTCTGTTCACTTGGCCAGACATGCTGGTCTGGCAAGTAAGGATCGTCCCTCTCTCAGCCATTATGCAGTGATGGTGTGGTCAGTTCCCTCGGCCCTGGTGTTGGTGCCTGCTCTCCCGTCAAGCTGGACTGAGAACTATAACTAGACTGTCTAAGAAAGTAAACTCCTTGTTGCCTTAAGCTGTGTGATGGTCACTTATCAGCAACCATGCAGGCAGACTGCAACACCTTCCTCCAGAGTTTTGTTATGGAGCTACGGAGCTACAGGCAAATGCTGCTACGCCCAGTCTTTTAGGCACTTGTGTTTCAAATTCAGGTTCTTCACACTTTTATAAAAATTTGCAATTTGCTGAAACAAATATACTTACAATGACCAAATAAACTGCAAGATAAGCATATCCTGATGTTTTTAGTTGTCACTGGCTGCAGAGAGAAACCGTTTTAAACTTGATGGCTTAATGCAACAATTTGATTCATTTACACTTGCAGAAAACAGCAAGCTGGGTAGGTTCTCCTCCATTTATATGCCTGAGAACTTAGTCCCCTGGTTCAAATCATCCCACGAATCACCTGGAACTAACTCAGGTCATTTCACTCACCTGTCAAGGGCTTGGTGGTAGCTGCAGGTTGGGAGAGAGAGAGAGAGAGAGAGAGAGAGAGAGAGAGAGAGAGAGAGAGAGAGAGAGAGAGAGAGAAAAGCATAAGGTTGTTTCTTCTCTCATAACCTAGTAAGTTACCTCAAGCTTCTCCCTGTGATCATCTCAAAGGACTAACACAGGACAAACCTCATATTCCAAGAACCTTTCCAAACTTTATTTCTTCACATTTCCTCTCATTCCATTCCCCAAACTAAATCTTGGAACTGAGTCCTCCTTCTTCTTTAATGCACAGATTGGCATGCCGTGTTGCAGAGGCATCCTTGAAGATGGAGACATTGTATAAATAGACAGATAATACATAGGTAAATGGATGGTAAACAGATGACAGGTATATAGTAGATGATAGGTGATAGACAACAGATTCATGGTAGATAATAGATGACAGAGATGTATATTTGCATTACTACTGATGCAGATGATATGTAGTATGTATGCGCTGGTTTTCTCTCTGCCCTCAGATCTGTGTCCACTGACCTGCCTGCCCCTGCACTAATCTGCACAGTAACACCAAGATTTTCTCTATTCATGTTGCTGATAGTTTCCTTTCTATTTCATCCTTTTGTAAATTTTGTACTTCGAAGACACAAAATTTATGTCATTTCTCAGCCAGAATGCTTTGCTCTCTGGTCGTCTCTTAAGCGATCTCATGTTTTGTGCCTGAAAGAGGATGAGGCCCACAGACAGCTGATTCAGATGACTTAGAATACACATTCTGTGCAGATGATTAATGTAATTGGATTCATTAGCAGAAGGCAAAATGGAAGTGCAATTTTCTGCTCCAAATGTTTGTCTCCTGCAGTTTCATTGGTACCCACTGTGGGGGTCTTCACTAGATCTTCCTGGGAGTTGGAAGGACAGTCTTCCCAGGTCTAAGCACAACCTAAACTAGCACATTTGCATCTTATTAAAGCTTCCCTCTTCCTGAGCTGAGGTCTGAATCCTGCATTCTGCCTATCACTTTGGGTGGGGAACAATCATGGAACTCACCATGTGTTGAGGAAGAAAGGATGATCGAAAGTGAATATAAGATCATCTGAGTTGCTCTGTGGCGCGACATTGCTCTTAGCTCCTGTGGAGACACCAAACAGCAGACATGCCTCTGGGAAAATGCTGAAGGATTTGACCCTGCAAGTTTCTAGCAGAGGCACCTAGACTGCACACTCCTATTTCTGCTGTGTGCAAAATATCCGCCTCCTAGGACGCCTCATCGTCATCATCGCTACACCCATCACCCATCGCCTCCAGTGTGGAATCTTCTGGAGGATGCACTGGTTACTCTTATCTGTTGCTGTGAGACAATACCCAAGGTCAAGCACCTTAAGGGAGAAAAGGGAGATTTATTCAGCTGATGGTTCCAAAAGGATACACTGCTTCATGGTGGAAGCGGCATGGCTGGCTAGCAGAAGCTGGAGACAGGTTAAGTCACATTCTTCATGGAGATGGAGACCTACAAGACTGCTAGCTTCCCTGAAGTAGGGTGGAATTAATCCACCTCAAGGCCAACCCCTTTTGACTGCCTTCCTCCAGCCAGACTCCACCTCCTAAAGGTGCCATGACCTTCCCAAGCAACTAATGATGCAAACACATGAGTCTGTGAGGGGACAGCTCACATGTCAAACCATGACAGCTGCATTGTCACCCTCATGGCTCTCCTTTCTAGGATGGTGCTTTGGCAAGGCAGGCTTTGTTTCAGTTCAGCCCTCCTCTCCTTGGGGATATGGCCTCTTGGGCACACAATTTGCCTCCTGGAACTTGAGCCCAACAGTCTCTGGAAGGAGCACCATTCCTATTAGCATCAAGATAGTATCAGCCAAGCCTGCTGTCTTACCTTTTTAAGGTAAAAGTCAATAATAAGTCCCCAAACACCCAAAGTTTTAGACCAAGTTCAGTTCAGAATTGCTGGTCCATATTTGATTTGTGTGTTTCATTACTTTTCTTGTTGCCATGACAATAAGCTAAACAAAAGCAACTAAAAGAAGGACACAAAATCAGGCATTTGTTAGCAACTTTTTGAAATTACCATAGTAAAAAGACCCAAAAATATCGTAAGGTAGATAGAGGCTAGCACTTTGGGCTGACAGTGTTAAAGGTGTGACTAGCTCATTATGATGGGGAAATTCTAATGTAGGAACTTGAAGCAACCGGTTACTTTGTCTGCAAAATAAGAAACAGGAAAGGATGGATGCTGGTGCTCAGCTATCTTCCTCCTTTTCATTCAGCCTGGGCCTCCCATCCTTGGGATCTCTCCACAGTTGACACAGGTGTCAACTTGACAGTTGAGGGTTTCAGCTCTGGACACACGTGTAGAGAACCGGTGGTTAAGTTAAGCCCAGAATGAACCTATAAGAGATTGTTTAGTGGATGGTGAAGACCCAGTCCATGATCGGTGGGACTCCCTGGGCAGTTGAATAAAATGGAGGGAATTATTTGAGAAAGGAGGCATCCTTGTGCATGCTTGGCCGGTCACGCTGGTGTGTCAAGTAAGGATTGTCCCTCTATCAACCGTTATGTGGAAATGGTGTAGCCAGTTCTTTCAGCCCTTTGGTGTTGGTGCATACTTTCTTCCAAGATAGACAAAAATCAGTTACCAGGAATCATAAGATCAGCCCCTGGGCCAGTCATGAGCTCCAGGCTTGGCAAAAGCCCAAGGTGGTGATCTTGGAGTTTAAATCACGTTTGTGATCTTGCTGGTGCTAGTTTCCTGGAATCCTGTTCTACCCAGGGCAGCCTGGTGTCCACCGACTGCCACAACTCCCCATATGCTCCAAACTCTAGGTCAGGACATTTCCCATCTATTCTGACTCTCAACAGTTCTCATCTGATATAGTTTGGAAATCCTCAATTGTTCTACTCTCAAAAATAATGCAATTGTCCTTTTAGAAAAAGTAGATGATAGTCTTTATTTTTTATTTCATGTTTTATACTATTTTTCCTTCATAGAATTTTTTGTATCTTAGCAATTACAAGATATTAAATTTTTATAATTTATGCAAATTTCTAGCTATCGTCCAACCAATAAGCTTGAGACAAAAATTAATCAGAAAATCTCAAGTTCTTCAGAACTTAATATGTGAAATATACAATTGCTTTGCTCAGGTAAACTTTAAACTCCTTTCTGATCACAGCTACCCTAGGAGAAGGGCTGGCATCCACTTCATGCAAATCTGTGACTCTATCTAGGCTCCAATAATGTGATCACGTGTTGAAATATTTTCATAATTTATGAACCTGTAATATCTGCACTTGTATATGTTTACTGTTCTTTGTAGGCCTCTGGGTTGTACTTCACTTTCTCATGTCTGGTTGCCTTGGTGCAAGAAAGACATGCCCAAGGTGAATTATGAATCTCTGAGTGAGTTTGGTGGGCTTCTGTCACTCCTGCATTGCAAAGAATGATCTCACTCATCAACTTCTTAGAATTGGACTCACCAAGAAGACAAATACATGCACATATCAGTGAGGAATTATGCAGGTTAGATTAAATAAGGGACTGGTGTGGGCCATTCCACCCCATGAGCTGAGTCTCAGACTGACCGAAAAAGAGAAAGTCGCTGAGCATTGTTTGCTGCTTCCTGAATATGGACACACTGGAGCAGCTACTTCTCAGGTCTGTCACCATAGCTGCCTGGCCATGGTGATATAAGTCCCCCCCCTCATTTCTTAAACAACCTCTCTTAACATTTTCTTGCAGCAACAAGACTAGTAACTCACCCATTTGTATCAAGAACAGGCAACCATGCATTCACATAACATTCCTACTATTCACATGTAGGAATAGTTTCAGGATACACATGCATATAGATCAGGAATTGGCAGTCATGTATTCACATGTAGGAATGGTTTTAGGATACACATGGACATAGATCAGAAACTGGAAAGCATGCATTTACATGTAGGAATGGCTTCAGGACACCCTTGCCATCAGTTGGTACCCACTGGGGATGTGACTGATACCACAAGGTCAAGGGTCCCATAGCACTGGCGTAAGCAGTAGAGATGGTTTGCTAAAGAAAATATTTAACATTAACTGCTGGACAAGGTCCTTGAAGTCCTGACATTTCATAGGTCACATTATGAAAGAATGATGAAAGGCATTTTGACAAATTTGATAACCATCCTAAAAATGCATTTGGTGGTATCAGTAATAAGGTATAAGCAGGAAAAAAAATAGAAAACTCTGAATAATAAAACATTTCAAGTAATATTTCCAAGATTGAGTTATATGAAAAAATTGAATTACTATTATAAGAAAACAACATAGATTGCTGTCAAATGAACACATGATTAGAGTATGTCATCAAATATTTAAAAATACACATACATATATATGTACATATATGCATGTATATAATGTATAGCATAAGTATCCCCGATGCTTTATGTATTTAAATGATTTCATTTATACTTGCAGTATTTGTGACTGCTTATTACAACTTTATAGATTTCATTATTTCTTTCTCAAATTCATATATTTGAAAACATATGTATGCAAGTGAGTATAGTTGCCTGTTCTTTTAAAGAGACCCTCACAAATTATATGTTATTCAGGTCTTAGAACTATGACTCTTCCCCTTTCCCCAGGTGTTGCTGAATCCTCCCTCCCTCCCCGGGGCCAGCCGGGGAAAGGAGGGGGAAACTCAGTGGACCCTCAGGGCTCGAGGTGAGGGGGCGAGCGGCAGGGTCACCCAGACCCCAGGGGCCAGGCAAGAAGCAGGCAGAGGACGAGTTTGCTGCAGACTCAATTTATTTAAGGAAGTGTTTGGACTTGGGGGGGAGGGGGCACGGGATAGCCACCAATCCTTTAGCTGTTTACTAGGTGCCCATTGCAGGGGCAGGTTAGATGGCCGCTTCCCATTGGTTGTTCATCCCTCCGCCTGCATGGTTCCTCTATTGGGACATGTCCGGGCATGCCCATACCTATACGTGTTCAGCCTTGTCCTGGATTTGGGAGCCAGGCTAGGGTTTCCCTGAATCGATAATGCCACACCCAGGGTATACAGGATATAATGATAACAGGTTGAAGTTTGATAAAGTAAATGACAGAAAGATAGATGATAGGTAATACATAGTGAACAGGTAGACGAAAAAATAGAAGATAGATAGATAGATAGATAGATAGATAGATAGATAGATAATAATGATTGATGATTGGTAGGTAGAGAGAAGAGAGATAGATATACATATACATTGAAGGTAGATAGATAAAAGAGATATAGTTGATTGACAGTTGCATAGACAGATGAAAGCTACATATATTGATAGAGAATTGATGACAGATGTAGGCTAGATGATTAGTAGATAAATGACAAATAATAGATAATACATAGGAGGTAGATATATGGAAGACATATTGATAGATAATAGTAAGTGATAAATGATTTATTGATTATGCACAGATGACACTAGATTATAAATAAATGAGAGATGATAGATTATACATTGATAGACAAAAAATAGACAGGAGAGGCTTCTTAATTTAGTTACTTGGAAGGAAAACTAGTAAATGCAAAAGCTATACAGGATTTCATGGATTAAAATCAACTACATTTAGGAGCTAAGTAGGCGCCACTGTGAAATACACAAATGACACACATAAGTAAAGCCACCCTCTTAATAGAGAGCCTGTGAAGGTGAAACCAACGGCATCCTACTTAAGAGAATTATCCTACAAAGCTATTCCCCTTGTAGCAATGAAATGTTTTTGACAAAACCCTGGGACACATGAGCAGAACATTCTATCTCCCCTGGCCTCTGTGGATTCAGCTCTTAGCAGAGGAGAGATGCATATAGAAGTCTTTCTGATTTGGTGAGGATTTTCTCTGAAGAAAGATTTATGAGTTAGTTAACACTTTTTCAATAAGAATATTTTACTATTTTGCCACTCAATAAAAAACCTCACTTTCAGAAATAGGAATTTGAGTTCCTCTTTTAGAAAACCTTTCCCTCGAAACCGGTTATGATTTTGTATCTGTACAGGTGGTGGCCTATGAGTGAGGTAAGTGTATCGTCCCTCAGCTTCCCGGCCGTTAATAGCCTTTAGAAACAACGTGTTTGCATAAAATCTAATTCAGCGATGAACCTGAGGAGCCCTTCTTTAATATTCTCAAACAGGAGAATTTCAGTTGTTAGCAAGTTCTGGGCAATATTTCTGTTTTTGAATAAAACATGAACTTTCTTACTCTGTTTTAATAAACAAATCTGAGGCAGAACTTCACAAAATCATGACCATATAGCACAAAAGACTACGAAGCTCCGGACAGAATCTGAGTCTGCACCATAGCACCCCTCTCAGACAGGAGACTTCGGGCGCAGGGCCTGACCCCTCTGAGCCCCGTGTGTCCCCAGGGAAGCAAGTGTCATCACGGGACCCAAGCCACTGCCTTGTGCTGAGCTTTAAATAAGACCCAATGAGATGCATTCACAGGGATCCTTTGCAAGATCAGTGAAGTCTCTGCAAACTTCTTTTAGCTTTATTTTCAAAGTTCACAAAAGTTAACTTGCTGATCAAGGACTGCCCAAAATATCTGGAATGAGTTCTTGGACTTGGGAGAGGACTTGTGGGTAAAGCACATTCTATGCAAGACTGACAACCTGATCTCTAACAATTCCCCCCTGTAGGAGGAACAGACAATGATTGCGCTACAGAGGCTCCCATCCCTTATAAAGAGAGGCTCCTTGGACTCCTCCCTCCCGCTAAGCATATAAATCTCTGGAGATTATGACAAATCTTGTGAGACTACGCCTTCTCCAGAGTAAAGACAGTTGGTGCTGACGTTAAACTACCTGGCTGAGAGGATCAATCCGGATAGGACAACCAGCAAAGGCTCACCCTGAGACTTATGGGATGTTGGGTGGGGTATATGAGCCGCCTGATATTTACAATAAACGAGCCTGCAAGCCTGAGAGCCTGCAAGCCTGAGAGCCTGCTTTGCCACTCACCTGACTCCCAGAGTCTGCGCTGTTGACTCTGCACAAGCTTATCCCTGCCCCCAAGGGTCTCCGTGGGCCCCTGAGACACTGTTACAACCACAAGATCATAAAAAGACAAACACAATTGGTTGAATTCTCACACCATGGTATACACACACACACACACACACACACACACACACACCCTTTCACCTACCAAAGCTTACCTTATCTATTACTGTGATAACTACATAAGCTACCGTTCTCATAGGATGAGGCAGGGACTGAAAGAGCCCAGACTGGAACATGCTACCACATGCCCCTGCGCAGCTTTGCTTCTGGATCCCATGGGATGTTTCTTGCTTTACAGAAGTTCAAGTTGGTTTACTAGTTGTTCCTGACTAAATTCACGACAGTTAATGCTGGCCTGGAGACTCCAAGGAAGAATGGAAAACGAATGCTGAGAAACCCAGGATGGTGGCAATGAGATTGTGAGCAAGACAGAGCTTCCCCTAAAAAGCACCTGTCGGAAGCAAAGTCACCAAGCTACTACAGCAGGGTATGAAAAAGAAAGAAACTTAGAGAACTTTAAACAGACAAACATAATCCTGAAGTTCTTGCATATGAATAATAGGCACACACAGAGGTTTCTCTTTAGATACATTATTAAGTACATTTAATTTATTTCTAAGATGTTTCAATATGGCTCTGATACCATAATTTCCTCCAATATGGTGGAAAGAAGTTTGTAGACAAGGTCAATTTCTTTCAAAATGGCAACTTCTTTGCTTCATGACAATTCCATGCTTGATGGGGTAGATGGGAGCTGCAGAGTTGCCAACACTCTCTTTTCTAAGTGGGATGGAGGTTTTCATGCATGAATTCTGTAGGAAACTTTACATGACACTGAGACAGCTGTGGTCCGTTGGCACCGTTCAATGTAAGCACAACAAGGGTACAGTTAACTGAGTTATCTCACTAATAAGTATGAAGCAAATCATCTGGTTTATATCATGTGGACAACTCTAAGCTTCAAAATAATTGTCTTTTCCTATGGCCACACCAAGCATCTTCTTATGCTAGTAACAAACAGTCCTGGCTTTTGGTTCTTCTGTTTGCCTTACTGATTCAGAGTCTCTAATATTCCATTTTGACCCCAGCTTGACACATCCGCAGTGTCTGCAAACAGGAAGAGGAAGAGGCCATGGGGCACTTGTATGTGAAGAGAGAATGGGACCCACATGAAAATAATGAATAAAAAAAAAGAAAAAAATTTTAATTAAAAAAAATTAAAAATTAAAAAAGAAAGTGGGAAGACAAACCTCAGAAAGAATATTTTCCATTCATACATCTAAGGAGAAAACATATTCTAGAGCATGTAATTGTCTGTCATGATGCAATTATACAATGACAAACACCCTGTTTTAAAAGCAGTAAAGGGATTGACAGCCACAGTAGTGTTTCTATGCTTAAGGGGAACACGGGAAAGGGTTCAGGGAAATGCCACTGGGTCCTTGTACATCACTGGAGAGGAGGGCCCAGAGGAGAGTCAGGCATGCACAATAAAGGACTCTCTGGGAATGGGAGCGGGAGGCACTGGGGGATGGGGAGAGAGGGGTGAGGGGAGGGGGAGCAGGGGGTTGGGGGGAGGAGGAGGGAGGGAGGGAACTGGTATACCTATTAAGTTTGTATGAGTGGAAATAATAATAAAAATGTATAAAAAATAAAAAAATAAAAGGAGTAAAGGATTTGAAAAAATATTTTTCAAAAAAAGAAAATAATGAATAAATAAGTGACTGAAAAATGAAAGAAAGAAGTCCTCATCTTTTAGCATGCACAATCAAAATTTAGAAATTAAGATGTATAGCACCCTCCCCCCGTCAAACCACTACTGACTACTTAAACAGGCGAACAGTGAAATTCAGAGGGCATCTTGATAAATTGAATAAATACAGTTACCAGAAGTTCATTTCAAATTTAAGATTAATGTGGCGAAAAAGTACGCAGTTTGTCAAAAGTATGGAATGGGATAGAAAGTTCACACTAAGAACATCTTATTAAGGACGCACTCCCAAACAGCTGGGGACAAATGATCAATTCAAGCTCAAAGCCCTTCTGTCATCTATACACTACTTCTGCTGCTCACAGATTCTCTAGAACTTTCTCCATCTCGTCTTACATAGTAATGATTCTTTAATTTCTCTTGCCTGTTTTGCAATCGCCTGACCCCTGCATTACTCTAACTCTGCCGAATTTCCATCACTGTCGTTTTTTTTTCAAAAGAACAAATTGTAGCAAAGTAAATTCAATTTGAGTGAAAAATGTTGTCCAGGCTCTAGTCTGTTCCAGGATTATCTGCAGCTCTTACAGGTCAGAAAAAATAGCAGTGGACCAACTCTCTCATTACTTTCATGAGTCCAAGTATTTCCTAGGTACCACAGACAGATTTTTACCGGTGTGAGAAGCCTAACCCAGGTGCTGATTCTTAATTTCAAAGGTAGTGTTGAAGTTTGCCTGCATGAGCCCCATAGATTCACCACCAAAAAGCTTAAAGGAACAAGGTGTTTTATTCTTAATTATGATTGTCCAATTACAGTTGTTAGTCCAAGTTGGCAAGAGAACTCATACCGATACCAGGGGCCAAGAGAACTAACTACACCATATCCATAGGTGATACCCATAGTGATGGGAAAACTACTCGTCAGGCTATAAGTCTGTCCACAGTATGCCAAAAAATGCCAACTTACTGCCCAAACTCCTTTCATCCATGCACTTGCCATCAAATGGTCCCACCCACTGTTAGTTGGATCTTTCCCATGGATTAGACAATCTCCGGCAAACTTGCTCAGGCCTTAACTCAACCACTATTTCTTAACAGACATGCCAAGAACTCAGACTCCAATTGCCAAGTCGACACATGCACATCTGTCATGCTCCATCCCTTGTCAACTTGATATGAAAAGAAACACATTACAGTTAAACTGTAACCTCTCAACCCTTGTCTCCGCAGATGTTGCAGTCATTCCATTAAATTTTAGAAGTTCTTAAAGTTCAGCATTAAAGTTCTCATAGTCCAGTTTTAAAATGTTCGTGGTCACTGATACTGAAGTTGCAGCATTCTAAAAGCCTAGTCTCTCTTTAAAAAGTCCCAAAACATTTAACTGTAAAGTCCAGTCAAATCAAAACAAGTTATATATACTCCAGTATAGAATTATTATAATTATAGAGCATTACAATTATAGAACATTATAGAACAT
The DNA here is from genome assembly GCA_023101885.1 of Typhlomys cinereus. Classification (NCBI taxonomy): domain Eukaryota; kingdom Metazoa; phylum Chordata; class Mammalia; order Rodentia; family Platacanthomyidae; genus Typhlomys; species Typhlomys cinereus. Next base: position 170,740 of record JALPQD010000385.1, on the reverse strand, counting down.
AATTATTAGAATTATAGAACATTAAAATGGAGGCATCGAGACAGAAAAGAAAATATGAAATTAAGACTAAAGTCTGTACTTCAATGTCCACCTTCTATTCCTTGTTATGTAGTCAGGACAGCTTAAAATTCTAGGCAATTCCATCCTGCTTTTCTGGTCAAAGAAAAAAAAGCTTTTTTTTCTGAGCTATCTTCAAATTGCACTATCAGCTTTCCTTGGCACACATTCAGTGATTCTTGGATCATCAACATTTTGCGTTGTTTACAATTATATGTCCTTCCTTTCTTTACATGAAGTTAACGAGCTTTACATAAATTTCAAACCTGCCACATTAAGCCAAGTTATTCTCCATGAATGCCTGGGTCATGTAGCAAAGCTGATAGGACTTGAACAATGCTGCCAAGCTCTTCAGCAAGAATGAGATGTAGCCTTGCCCACCAGAAACACGGTTGCCACAACTTCTGGATGCTGACCCTGGAAAAGCCCCTTTCTAGGCAGTCAAAACTTTTGAAGGGCAAAATAACTAGTTTGGCTTAGATTTTCTTCTACTAAACAAAATGAAATTTTGTATTTCTTCTGCTGTCACACTAGGCTTTTCTTCAATGAAGTTAATTTCCCAATACCCACAGCTGCTCTGCTGGCTCCCCTTTCCTCATTCAATATGTCAAGACTGCCATCATAACTTTGCTTTACCAAGCAAACCGGTCCACCATCTTTAAATCCAACCTTGCCAAAGTCGTTCCATTCATCATAACCAGGGTCCACACAATCCACAGCTCCCTCAGCATTACTACTTTGTCCTCCAAACTCTAATCAACAGTTTTTTGTAATTCGCAGTCTCAAAATATTCAAACTTTGCCCATTTCTTCAAAAAATTTTTTTCAAGATCCATAAAAGCCATAGCATATTTATCAAAATACCAATTCTTCTCTGGTACCAAATTCTGTTACAATTATTATAAATGGTGCTAACAAATTGTAACCAGTAACCAGTTCTAAATCCAGCTTGGAAGGAGAGTTCACAAAAATAGCAGGAGCCAAAGGAACTGGCCACTACATCCACTACATGGCTACAGGATTTGCTGAGAGAAGGGCAAACCTCACTTGCCAACCTATAAGTTTGTTCCCACATGCTGAAGAATGCCAACTCATTGAGCCAGCTTCATCCATCTTATTCCCATGCCCAGGGAAAGTTCTACCTACCATGGACTGGATTTTCTCCATCACTTGGATAAACTCCTGTAAGACTGTTCATTGCTTAACTCAACAACTGATTTCTAAACTTTGTACCCAGAGCTCAGCCTCCAATTATCACCTTGACACATATATTTCTACTAACTAGGCTTAGCAAAGATAAATTTAATGAGCATAATCAGGTTAGAATCTGGTATCATGAGGTAGACAGACTTATTTTACCACAAAGAAAAGAAAGGAGCTTGTTCTCTGTGATTATCACTCACAGTACCTCTAATAGAAAAGTATAAAAAGTCCATTTTTCTCATTTTGGTTTGATTCCAATTTGTTCTTTTAGCCAAGTGTGAAGAATCAGATTTGTGCTTATGAAGTAAATCTGAAACATCAGCGGCTTGTGTGCATTTTCAAGTGCACAATCAGGTAGGCAAGACTCCATTCATGAGGACTCCAAACTCACAGAGCTACTTAACATAAGTAATATTACAGATAAAATTTTGGGAGTAATCGATGTGTCATACATGTAAACACATTTATAAGCCAGGATGCCTATTTAAAATCTAAACTATGTATACGTGCACATTTATAAATACAATTCTATTATAACTGCACAGTAATCCGCTTTGTGAGGTCTTCATTAGAATTGCTGTCGTGTACCTCACACCTTCAATCTGTGTCTAAATACATCCTTATTTATCTCAGCATGTTCAGCCAGATTTCTTTTTCAAGCCAAATAATGATATTTTTATTTAAATGCCTGTATTTTTATGTCTTTTTGTAAATTGTGATTCTTGAATAATTTTTCTGTGTTTCCCCTCTCCCCCAAAGTTATATCTTCTAAGGCAAAATAGACCTTGGCTAAGTCAGCATTTTTAAAACTTTTATTTATTCATCTTGTGTGCACGCAAACATGCATGTGTGTGTGAGAGAGAGAAAGTGAGAGAGGAAGAAAGAGAGAGAACCATGTGTCCCTGTGGAGCGCCAAGGTTGACCTTTGGGAATCACCCTAGATTACTTCTACCTTCTTTTTGCTTCACTCTAGGGCTTCCTAAGCTCCCTCAAAGGGCCAGAAGTTTGCCACCATTTCCACCTAGCAATTTATGTGGGACCTGGGACCTGAACTAAGGACGTCTGGGAAACATTTTCTTAATGCATCAAGATTGCTCCGCAGTTCTGGGTGGCTAGCATAGAGCAGTCCTGGGACAATGTATTTCATGCTTGGTCATTCCTAATACAACCTGTCTGAACCTTTACTCAGAATCTGCTCTATTTGTTCATTAAAAATCGTCACCATTATTAGAACCACTCAGATGTCAATTCCAAGTAGAATTAAATCATTTGATTGTATTTTCAATGCCCATATCACCGGTGCCCAGGGAAGCTTATGGCATAGAGAAAGACCCCAATGGGGATGTTCTCATCAAACAACAAATATAATATAACTTACGATAGCTGGATATTGACAAGTATCACCATCCTACTTGTTGCAGTTCGCTGCATGGTTGCTGATAAATGACCATCAAACAGCTTAAGAGAACAAGGGTTTATTCCTGGTTACAATTCTCAGTTAGGCTTGACAGGAGAGCACACACCAACACCAAGGCCAAGGGAACTGACCACACCATCACCACAGTGATGAGAGGGACAGTTGAGAGAGGGACAATCCTTACTTGCCAGACCAACATGTCTGGCCAAGTGAACAGAAGGATGCCGCCTTCCTCAATCAGCTCTCAGTATTTTATTCCCTATTCAGGGCCTAGTCCTACCTACCATGGTCTGGGCCTTCCCCATCAACTAGACAATCTCCTGCAGGTTTGCTCTGGGCTGAACTCAACCATTAATTCTCTATAAATGTGCCTAGATCTCAAACCCTCAACTGTCAAGTTGACGCCTGTGCCAACTATGATACTCCCCCCCCTTGTCAACTTGATGCAAAATCAGTAGCTCTTTTAAACTGTAACCTTTCCTTGTCCCCATAGGTGTTAAAAGTTATCTTAAAAATATAAATACATGTAATTTTATTAATTACAAATCTCCAAAAGTTCTCATAGACAAATTTTAAAATGTTCTGTCATTAGAAGTTTAATAATTAAAATGTTGGAACTGAAAGTCCTAAAAAGTTTCAAATCTTTTAACTATAAAAGCCTATCAAAATATGTTAAATACTTCAACAAGATAAAACATCAATATAGAAGCATCATAAGACAATAAGAAAACATTGCATTAAAATCAAGTACAGCAAATCAGTTACTGTAACCTGTATTTCAATGTCCATCTTCTATTGCTCATCATGTAGTCACAGTGGCTCAAAGAGTCTAGGCATTCCCAGACCCTGTTTGCAGCTTAAAGTTGTAAAAGCAGAGTTCCTTTGAACCAGGTTGAATCACCATTCGCAGCTGTCCCAGCATACATCTCATGGTTCTGGCATCTCCAACAACACTTTTGGTTTACCTCTGCAGCTATAAGCTTCACCTTTCTTTGCAGGAACTCTGTCTGCCACTTGGTGCCAAGCTTTTGCTGCTCTTTACGAACCCTGTAATCATACACTAAAACCAGTACCACCCTGACGGATACCAGCAGAGTCCACAGCGAGGCTGAAACGTAGCTTGATCCACTTGAGCTACAGCCGTATCAACTTTAGCGTGCTGGCTCTGGAAAAGCTTCTTTCTATGTAGCCAAAACTTCCAAAGGGCAAGAAATGACTTCAACTTAGGCATTTGGCCCCTGAAGGAATCCAGGTTTTCAAACCACAAAATTGCCATACGGTGGCATGTTTTCCACGGTCTCAGTGCAAGTCACTAGGTGTTCCTTTACTGATACTCATTTCTCTAACAATGGCAGCTATTCTGCTGCCTTCCCTTTCCACATCCAGAGCTTCATGGACATCAACACAGCTCTCCTCCATCAAGCAAACCAGTCCATCATCTCCAAATTCAACTCTGCCAAAGTCATTGTTCCTCTCATTACAAATTGGGCCCAAACAATCCATAACTCTCTCAGCACTGACATTATCCAATTGGCCCATTAAATTCTGAAGAATGGTATTTGTAATCCACAAAGTGAAAATCTTCAAATAGTTCCAACTTTGTCTGGCAAAACCGTTCAAAAACCACAAAATCCACTTAGTCATGTTTATATCAGCAACGCCCCACATCCTGGGTACCAAATTCTGTTGCAGTTCGAAGGCATGGTTGCTAATAAATGACCATCAAATGGCTTAAGAAAACAAGGGTTTATTCTCTCTTAACAATCCCTGGTTACATTTCACATTCCAGCTTGATGGGAGAGCACACACCAACACCAAGGCCGAGGGAACTGGCTACATCATCACCACATAACAGCTGAGAGATGGACAATCCTTACTTGCCAGACCAGGCATGTCTGGCCAAGTGAACAGAAGGATACCGACTTCCTCAACCAGCTCTTAGTATTTCATTTACCTGTTCAGTCCGCCCACCATGGACTAGACCTTCCCCATCAGCTAGACAATGTCTTGCAGATTTGCTGTGGGTTTAACTCAACCATTAATTCTCTACAAATGTGCCTGGAGCTCAAACCCTCAACTATCAAGTTGACACCTGTGCCCAACTATGACACTACGGATATGTGGCAAAGCACTGTGTGAAAAGGATCAGAACTTTCTAGTTTAATTTCAAGGGGATCCATTGGATTCAAAGCAGCAAAATAACTTGAAACTTGACAAATTACAAAGAACCACTGTCAGGCTGAACTAGGCAATATGAACTACTATACTTATCTACTCAGTCTTCAGAGTGACCAACTTGAGATGGTGGCCTACTCTCTGGGATACTGTTGATAGACTGTCAACATACAGGATATTGCAGTTAGACTGCTGCATGGCTGCTGACAACTTCATGGTCACTCAGCAAGAAGGAAGTCGGGGATTTTATTTTGGCTTACAATCGACTGGTTGCAGTTCTTAATCTAGCTTGGCACAAGAATCCACCCCAACACTGGGGGCCAAGGAACTGATCACGATGACATGTTCACAGGACTGCTGAGGGGGCACCGGGCAAACTTCCTTTGACTGACAGCATGTCTGTCTGTCCAAGTGTGCTGAAGAATGCCAGCCTCCTTCCCCAGCTCCCTCCGTATTATTCATCTGCCCAGGGAATGTTCCCACCCACGATGGGCTGGGTCTCCCCCATCAATTGGACAATCTCCTGCAGGCCTGCCTAGGGCTTAAGAACTAGTTCTTTACAAACATGCCCGGAGATGAAGTCATCAATTGTCGAGTTGACCCCAGTCTACCACCCATGGCACAGAGTCCTAATGCTCCTGCGTCTCCTGAGCTTTCCTGTGGGGTGTGCAAAGAGTTTACCCTGTTCCTGTTCTGTGGTGTGCTCTGTCTTCCAGACACTCAAAGACTCGTTTGACTCATTTACATTGCAATAATAGAGATGCATAGTTTGGAGTTCCTCGTCACCAAGCATGTTAATGAGCAACCTGTAAGATAAATGAAGTGCTTCTCTCCCCATGAATAAAAGCAATATTTTCTGTACCTAATAATGATATATACATTTGTCAAAAATTAATTGAATAAAAAGAAATAAAAATAAAATAAAAAAGGCATGCTGGATGACTGTACTGGATGTCTTAGTGTATATAGTGATAGGAGCAGGGAAAGCTTTATTGGCTACTCAAAATTGGTTTTATTAGGCAGGCTGCCTTGCTCTATGTGTTGCTTCTGGTATCTATGATACTAGGGATTGTATCATCTTCCACTTGTGGTTCTTAAAACTATCTTTCACAATGGGTGAAATGGGTGTCTCTGAGGACCAAGTTCTCATCAGCCATGCTTGGAAGTCACATCTTGATCCCACTCATGGCTTGTTCATAAGGACTCAGTTGCTGTGCCCAGCCACTAAGAAGTCACCATTCCTAACAGCTGTGCTATGAGTAGTGACATCTAGCTGTGAGTCAATTCACCGAAAAGAAGCAGTCTGTAAGAGGCATGAAGATGTGCTATTCGGATCTCCTGCATCACAAGATGTGATATGCAATGCTTTCCCCACTTGCTTTGTAGACACCACGGCCCTAGAGCCAAAGCTCACCTCAGGCTTCCTGAGCACGCCAGAATGCCCACCAATCTTTCTTCAAGGGGCATCGCTTTGCTTGAGTCCCAGTGTCTAGCTGGTTCTTTCTAAGAACATCAGCAAGTCCTAGGCAGCAGTCTAGCCTGTCCTGCTTCCTTTGTCCTCTCCTTCTGGTGGAGGTAGAGAGCAGTGAAGGACCAGCTCTGCCTTCCCAGACTTCTGGAGTCATATCATTTACTGATTCTCCCAGATGAAGCACCAACACATCAGTTCTCACCTTGACGGTCACCTCTCAGAGAACTCACAAGGACACTACGGTTCTGGTGTGGCTAACGGCCTCTGTAGGCACAAGCTCAGATCAAGTTCTCAAGTTGCTTCAGTTGCAAAGAGAAACCTCGGTCAAAGACAGAACCCTCCCAGTAGGCAATGTGATAACTGTCTAGGAAGACAGACAGTCCCTATGTCACATCCACTGAAGAGAGGGCCAAAGGGCATCTCTGTCCCCCAGCTCCCCAAGGGTTTGGACGAGGATATTTCTGGCCAACAGAACGAGTGGACTCCTTTGCCAAATCTTGCCATCTTCAACCCTTCCTGGGTGTGTGTGACACCGGTAAAGAGCCTTGTGCCTGACATGTCAATGATCAGACTCTGCTTCTGCAACAACTTCTACATGAGATTCTTAGCAAACAACAAAAAGAAGCTGAAGGTTAATCGAACATCGTCTTATCATATTCAAAGTTTAGTCTCTTGAAAAATTTGGGACTTCTATGTCATGGTATTTTAAGCCTCTAAAAAGTAAGATGTTGATTAGATAGTGAAGAATCTTGTCTATACTTAATTGACTTACTGCTATTTCTGTTGCTTGGTCAATTAATGAGAAATTTCAGGAATATACTGCATAGAGGCACACAACGTAGCAACATTTCTTACTGCTTGATATAGACAATCTCTATATGAAGCTTCAAGCATGCACAGCTTTTTCAAATGAAAAGAAAACAAGGAAATGAGAGGAGAAAAGCTTCCAAATCTAAAAAAGATAAAGCATGAAGACATTATTTACCCACTGGCCCACATTCTTTGGCTTTAGATAGATAATTATCTCCTTAACACAGCCTCATGTGTCAATGTTTGACTCTGCCTTTGAGCATTGGGCCCCAACCTGGCAACGCCCCCAGGGATTTCAAACACTGCCAACAAGGTCCGCCTTCCAGAAGCTCATGATAAATCGAAAAGCTGAATCTTCTTCACAGTGAACTGAAATCTGCCCAGGTAACACTTCCAACTGCTTTCTTTTGCCCATTTGAAAATAATAATGATAATGAAAGTCTATGGTCCTAACGATGACAAGCTTCCAAATATTTTCAGAAGAGATCTTGAAATCATTGGGTTTTTTTTTTTTTTCCCTAAGCAAACATCCCTTGTTCCTTTGGAAGACGGGATGATCAGAGTTTGGCCAGCTTGCCTGTCTTGCCTTGGAAGCACAGCAGTTACTCAAAATCCATCATCCTGGAGCCAAACCAACACTAACCACACCAACCAGCTCACTGGGCTCCAGTTTTCCTTGGACGGATCACTGGATGTGCGCTCCTGCTATAACTGGTATTTTTAGCTGCCGTTAGATTACATATCTCTCATAGTGATTGTCCTGCTCCATGCTTTCTTTAATCTAATAAGAATTCAACAGTCTAAAGACGCCTGTTCCCAGAAAAATCACAGTCCTTCATCCATGCATGGACACAGCTTTCTTACTAATATCATGGAATTCTTATGTGAACTGTTTACACAAACATTCGAAGTATAAATCCTACTTAGATGTTGGGAGACGTTGTATCTGATAAATACCAAGTCTGTGTGTAGCTTGAAGGAACTCGTCAATCACTGGACATGGAAACGATCCACAGTGATTCAGAAGAATCACTCCCCCTTCTGGAAATGTAAAGCAGACTGCTGTTGTTACTGCTCGTGTGATTTTGTTGAGTCTGTGTTTTATATTTTGTTTGTTTTGGTTTGTATCTACACAGCTTTATAGTTCCTGGGGTGAAGCTTCTTCCATAATTGCTTGAAAAAGTCTGTCCTTTGGAACACTCAGGACAAGAAATTGTGCAAACTTTCCGCAAACATCAGAGCACGGGGCGGCTTTGCAGTCTGGGGTCAGGCAAAGCTGAGAACACAGTGTTTTAAATGGTCAACACAAGTCTAATAGAAAGCGGATGTTTATCGACTGCACAGATCCGAGCATTGCTTTTGTTGTTTGGGAAGAACTGATAATGTTACACCTGGAGGAATCAGGAGGGTCTCCTCGGCACCTGCAGGACCCTCAATAGCCGGGAACTGAAGTTTCTTACAGTCCAGTGACTCGCCACAGCAAGTTTTATGATCCCCACTTCAAGGTTCAAGAACGAAAACTGGATACTGTCCTATGTGACAAAAGCGAATTTCACTTGTGAGTCCAAAGTTCTGCTTGTGGAGGGAAACCGTGATGTGTGACTTCAGATTCCAGATTCTCCTGTTTTGGGCAGAAATCCAGAGCGTTAAAGGAGCATGGCGCCTCACTTTGTTCTTTGTAACCTCTGCCCCAGCGCCCTTTACAGCCCTGAAGAGATGCTGGCAGACTGAGTGAATAACGAGGGACTAGCAGGCTTCTGCCACAGTGAAAAGCAAGGAGCATCTTGTGACAATCACGGGCTTTGCATCCCGGACCGCAAAGCGGAGAGAGGCTGGGAGAGGAGGAGGAGACATAATGGAAGCATTGTTTGGGGGAATGAGAAGAGAAGATGTGGGGGGAGGGGATGCAAAGCCTCCAAGGACCTCGGTCCCCGACAGGAATGGGGGATCCATCAGCTGCACCGGCGGGACAAGAGCCAGGATGCTGTCTGGAAGTCTGTCCCAGAAGACATGTGGGGAGCGAGCTAGCCACGCGGAGCACAGGCAGAGCGCCCGCTGCTTGCTAATTTGGGGGTTTAAAAATTATATTTGATATATAAAATTAATAAAGATGATGAAAAATTAAAACTGAGAACGAGGAAACGCACGCAAAGAAGTCTTTAACTACATGTGCTTAATGATCATAACAATTTATTATGGAATGCTTAGAGCGCTACTCGCGCTCATGGGGAGAATGATTTTCACGAGAAAGAAGCAGCTGTGGGAGCTCACAAACTGCAGCGGTATCGATAAAACCCATAAACTCAGAGGATGTACCTGGAATCGTTATTCAAGCTCACGGTGCGTGTGCGGTTATCTTTCATGCCGTAGATGGCTCAATTAAAATGTCACTGTAAAAAAAAAAAAGCAGGCAAATTTTGTGAGCATTCTGTATCAGCCAACGTTGCTTGCTTATCACAGGGAGGCTTTGAATGCAGGAGTGTGTGTGGGTAAGCATGCACTGACAAAGGAATTGAATTCTGTCGTCTGCATGGTGACTGGCTGACAAAATAAGATGCCGCGTGAATGGGATAAAGGACTGCAGTCAGTTTTTGTTAAAATAGCTTTAAAATTTTTTTCATGCATGAATGCAATCCAATTTTGGTATTTTTCACCCCTTACTTTTTATTCCTATCCCCCTTCCTTTTCCACTCCATACTTTCTCCTTCCAGCCCATCTCCCTCCTAATTCATGTCGTTTTTTTCCACGTGTGATCCACGAAGGTTCATCCTGGATGTCTGTACTGGAAGATCCCTGAGTACTTACTGAGGTGTGGATGACCGATCTAGGGGTAAATCATTGTGGAAAGTAGCTTTCCTTCTTTCTGTCCGGAACTGACCTTTAAGAAGTTCAGCAAAGATGTAGCGTCTCTTGAGATCTCCCCCCTTCCATGGTGAAATGGTGATAGACCAACTATTATGCACATCTTGTGGAAGTGGTTATAGCTGCAGTGAATTCTTGGATACAGCAGTCCAGTCATGACCATAGACTGTACCTCTCCCTACCCTCAGGTGATTACATTCTTACTGCTCCCTCTTCAACATGTTTCTTGCATCTGCAGATTGGGGGATGATTAGGACTGCAGATTTTTAAGCAAGAACACATGCACCATAGCCCTTGAAATGATCAGTACTTGTTAGAAGTGAAATCTCATGATGAAATTGACCACACACAAGGAAATCTATAAAAGTTTGAAAAAAAGCATGTTACTATAACATAGTAGTTTTAAAAGTTATAATCACTTACTTTTCAATTTATATATGATATATATACATATATATATATGTTTATACTATGGAAAGAAAGAGAGAGAATTGATTTTAGTTTCTTTGAGTCAAGACTTCTTGTAACTTAGGTTGGTCTCAAATCCGTTGTGCAGCAAATAATAACTTTGAACTCCTCATCCTTCTCTTCCTACCTCCCAAGTGCTGAGAGACATGCACTACCGGGTCTAGCTTTATTGGTGTCATTGTGTATGCATGTGTGCATGTGTGTGTGTGTGTGTGTGTGTGTGTGCTTACATGTCTCTGCATGTGTATGTGTATGTGCATGCATGTGTGATTATATGCATGCCTCTGTGTGTGTGTGTGTGTGTGTGTGTGTGTTGAGGCTGGGGTTTCTCTCTCTAGCTGAGGCTACACTGGAACTCACAAGTTCTCGGGCAATTTTCTTGCTTTGGCCTCCCTAGTACTGGACTCATGAGCATGAGCCACCATGCCCAGCTTCAAAATATTTTTGGTTTCAATTTTTATCTAATGGATGCCTCATTTAAATCTTAATGTCATTTCAGGATGATGATGAGAATGAATATGATGTGTGATTTGTATGCAGACATGCTTGCCAAGGGTGTGTGTGGAGATGGGATGACAGCTTTGTAGAGTTGATTCTCTATTTCTACCTTTACATGGGTTCCAGGAATCAAACTCGTGACAAGCACATTTACCCCCTCAGCCATCTTGCCAGCCTCTCCAACCAATTAAGCTCTTAATATATGCTTAGTTATTGCAATTGCCTTTCACTACTTTATAGAAATGAATATGATTAAATTTATAAGATAGCTTGCATTCATATAGAATCTTGTTTCTGCTCAGTTTTCCTCATTCTTGAATTGCTCCTTTATAGCAATTCCATGAGACCAGCACAGTAGGTTTATAGTCTCCATTTCATAGCAAAGAAACAGACATAGATTTGAATCTCTTAAGGCCTCTGAGCTATTTTCCTTAGGAATCCCTTCAGAGCGCTCCCCCCCCACCTCCCATTTCTAGGTGTCTCTGTCACAACTCACTGGCGAGGGCGTGGGAATGTTTGCAGTGCAGGAGCCAAGAAGTTATACAGGGAAACCATGACGGTTATTTGTTCCATGTGTGTCTCTAAAATCCAGGCATCTCTCATTTTTCAAAACTCGAAAGGAAATGATGTGCAGAGCCAAGTGTCACAATTACCCCTCTGAAAACAATATCCTTAGGGGCTTAGGATGCAGCTTAATTGGGAGGCTGCTCGCCCAGTGCCCAGCAAGCAGCAAATGCAATCCCCAGCATGGCATAAGCTGGGTGTGTTGGTGCGCGGATGGGAACCACACCTCTTGTGAGATGAGGACAAAAGCAGCTGGAGATCGCAGTCATCTTCAGCTACATAGTGAGTTTGAAACCAGTCTGGGCTACATGAGTTCCTCTCTCAAAAGAGTAAAACCGATGCTGAAGTTTGATGACAAAGACCAAAGGCGGTAGGATCGAGGTTTCACTGTCCAGGCAGACAGATGAAAGGGTGGATGGAAGGGTGAGCTGCAGCTTCAGAAGGTGGATTGCAACTGGGGAACACCCCAAAGTCAACCTCTGGCTTTCAGATGTGCAGGGATGCACACCTGCAATGCATTCAGGAGCGCGTGAGCACACACACACACATGCACACACATACATGCACACACATTCACATATGCACACGTGCACCATCCTTACAACTGCAAGCAAGCAAAAGATAATTTTTAGGAAGAAATAAGCACAGAAAACCATACATTTCCTTATAAGACATAGTCTTTTCACTAAAGAAATAAAAATGAAACAGACGTCGTCGCAATGGTGCAGTTCCAATTGGGGCACTTGGCTGTCATCCTTCCACTGAACCCATTTCTGATGCATCCTGCAAATCTTAAGAAGCCCCTTGTCCGGGACAGACGACCGCAAGTCATTCCCGAATTCCCCATCATTCACCACCACATACTCTCTCCTTTGCTGAAGGTTCCAGCTCATGAATTTTTCAATATCCCTCTTTTTCATAATAGTTTTGATTTTTCTCTTTGTCTTTCCATTATGCCATTAATACCATCCCACAGAGGCCTTTCAAGTAGAACGAGAGCAGCACTTAATTACCGGAATTAGAAATGACAAACATCACAGTTTTTTTTATCCAGTTGATCTCCTCCAAGTAGTTCTCTGTGTAAATTTGAATAATCTTGACTCTGTGACATTTAACTTTTCACAAAGACTTCTGAAATTATTTTTAATGTACTCTTTCGATTTTTTTTGAGAATAACTCAACTTCTTTTCTTTGTGAATATAGGACACTGGGTAATTACATTAGCCACAGTACACGTGCTAACTTCAGTGTCCATCTAAAATAAGGGCCTATTCTTCCAGCTTTAAAGTTCTTTGAAATTTATTAGTACCATTTACAGTTTCAAATAAACAAGTCTATCCATTGGGGCTGTTGGGATCCTTCGGTCACAAATTATAGATGCTGAGTGTATAAGCAGGAAGGATTGTTAGAACAGGTTGTTCTGAGAATCAAAGGAAAGACAAAGTCAGTTGTGGTAAAGGGTTAGAAGCAAGGTCACCCTGATGGATTAAGTGTCAGGAACCACTCTACCTCCTCATCAACGCTCCCCAAGGGAAGGAACACACTCAGGTCGTTCTCAAGTTGTTCAGACTCAAAGTTCCGTTGATGCGCATCTTGTGCATGATATCAAATCACGGCCTCATGACTGTTTTAGGCATGCATGTGACTATGGTGGGTCCGTAAAGAGCTGACAATGCACAGGGTCTGGATGTGCAGAGAGGACTTTTCCAGAGACAGATGTATGAGTTGGAGGTTAGCCTCAGAAAGACCTACACTCAGGAATGATGGGTGCTGCCTGGTTAAGGTGGGAGGGAGGCGCTCAGAAGGAACGTGCAGAGGGCAAGGAGAATCGTCTGGTCTCTCTGAAGAAGGTAAACCTGACCTTAGACATCCAGGTTCTTTGGATTCTGGAATTACAACCGCACTGCCTTCCTCAGACCTCTGGCTGGAGCTGAGTTCCTTGACTGGCCTCAGTGTGAAGGCCTTTATGGTTTGGGCTAGCGCAGCTTGCACGTGATGCAGGGTAGATTTCCAAAGTTCTACAATCATATTGGACTGGTTCTCCTAATGAATATCTCTCATCTGTCTGTATCTATATTACATCTAGTTTTGTTTCAATTGTGTATCACCTATGTGTCATCTAACATCTACTATCCATTATTGATCCATTAATCATCTACCTGTCACTTATTGTTTATTATTTAGATCCGTTTATCTTCCATCTATTGTTTACTTTCTTTCTATTATCTACCCACCATGCATCTATCTATATCTATCTGTTCATCTATTCACCTATCATCCATACATACATACATCTTTCCATCTATCTACCTATCTTCTATTATTTTTCCTCCATCTACATTCCTCATTTCTTATCTCTACCCCATCTATCTATTGTCTATCTAACATATCTTTTCTTTTTCATCATCTATATCCACCTATTTGCTATTGTCTGTTATCTAATGTCTGTTTGACCTTTATCTTCTCTCTGTATCTTATTGATTCAGTCATCATGGAGGATGCTATTAAACCTAAATCAAAACATGTTAATTTTCGTTCCAAATCACCCACAAAAAATTGGGAAAGAAAAATCATCTTACATAGATGTAAGATGCTACTAGCAAAGGCATAGAGAATAGATACAGTGATTAAGAACAATACTGAGAACAAGTCCCATAAATCATAATTCTTGCACTTGAGAAATGGAGTGTCAGATGTCAATCAAAATGCTAATGGTGTATTTTGCCCTTGTGTGGCCATAACTCTTTACCTCAGGCTCTGTGGTCTCTCTTCTAAACTCCTTAACACCTGTTGCAGTCACTGGGTACCAACACCCCAATAGCTGTGTCCCCGAAATGTGATTGTTTATGGCGTCAAGGATTGTGGGCGTCAAGGATGCTCTCTGTTGTTCATAGGCTCCCACTCCCTGTAGCATCAGCTCGACTTCAATCTATGTCATTTCCCTATTAATTATCAAACGGTTAATGCAGAGTTCGTCACGCAGCCATCACATCTCAGACATGGACATCGTCCAGATTGCTGTCCTTGCACATTTCTCATCAAGTGGGACACACTATGCAAAAGCACGTGGCGTTAGACTACAAACCACAGAACTAGCATCTATCAGTCCTGAGGCAGAGAAGCCTGCTGGGCACCGAAGGACAGAGAGCAACGCATGGGCAGAAGAAAGGAATCCAGCAGGAGAGGCTTGAAGGAAGTCATAGCACATTCACAGCCCCGTGTGGTCTGATTCAGAGCACAAGTGCCCAGCACACGCTGTGGATAGGTGCTTGCTTAGAAAGGCACTTAGGCGGCTGATGGAGAAATTAAAGTCCAGTGTCGAGACAGCATAGAGGAGCCACTGGAAATGAGACAAAGCACTGGTAAGACTTTTGTTGTAGAAAAACTAACCTGGGGCTTGGGAGATGACTCGGTGGTTAGAGCTTTTGCCTTGCGAACAAAAAGACCTGAGTTTGGATCCCCAGGGCTCATGTAAAAATGTGGGGTGGATATGGTGGTGGCTTGTAATTCTGGCCCTGAAAGGTGGAGCCTGGGAAACTCCAGAGCAAAGCAATTAGGTGGAAGAATAACGCAGGATGGTTCCCAGCACCATCCTTGGGTGTCCATAGGCACGTACACATAGAGCATGTACATGTGCAACCACCCACGTGCAACACACACACAGTCACAAAGAAACAAAGGTTAACCCGGTGATGGAGTAAAGAGAATGGAAGAAAGGCAACAACTTAGCAATTGTGCAATGATGATAGTCAAAACAATGCAGATAGAGGCAACTGCATTCATTTCATGGGGTTACTCTAATAGATCACCCTGCACTCAATGACATGAAACAACAGAAACACAATATCTTAATTCTGGGGGCCCAAGTATGAACCTTGGTCAGCAGGGCCCAGGGAGCCTCTGGTGGCTGTGACTTGCCCCTCCTAGGTCAGTGGATTCCTTAGCTGTGGCTCCAGCGCTCCAGCTTCTGCCTGCATCTTCCCTGTCCTTGTCTTCTGTCTCATTTCCCTGTGTGACTGTGGGAACAATTCCCAAGTCACTGGGTTTTGGGGCCAATGGGTCATCTTTGCTGCTCAACAGTCTTAACCTAACTGCATCAGCAAAGACTCTTCCTAAATAAGAAAACATTGGATTCCAGGAACAAGAAGGGAGATACCACTTCCAAGGGCTGACGGTCAAAACTCGACAGCAAAGCAACAAGGAAAGCAGCAGATCCCAAGGGAATCAATGAAGCCTGCAGTCCAATCAGCGCAGAGAAAGTGTGAGAATTATGCCCAGGGATGTCGGGGAAATGGTTGGTTTTCAGCTGTTGGTGTCTTTATTTCTCCATTTCCCTATGGAATTCTAGTTTAGAACAGATGATTTTGTGTCTACATGTTATGACTTGGCACCTAAGGCTCTTACCGCTAAAGTGATCCTAACGGCCACATTTTGAGAGCTTCTCTTTCCTAGATGGGACGTAAGGATGCTCACGTGCTTCTGCATGCAGCTCTGACTGAACAGGCATGCTCCGTCTGCACGCTTGCCCTTCAAGTTCACCTTCCACCTGACAGGAGCTGTGATACCACCAAGCCTCTAAATGCAAAGCCATCCTGTGACCAGGAGGCACGGAGCCAAATGCCAAAGATTTAGACAAAGGGTCTTGAGGAGACAGCAAGAAGACGGAAGGCCAATGAGTCCTTGCTTGTGGTACGGCTCAGACTCCTCCCTTCTGCAGCAGCGCCCATGGTTTTGTTTAGGAGAAAAAAGGAGAAGTGAAACTAAACACCTGATTCTTAGTGTTGGGTTCAATATGCTGCTTCGCGTGTGGTTAGACTCTGTGCTGCTTACAAGGAAAAGGAGGCTCACAAAAGCTGAAGGAATTTACATTTTGTTATATCATTAACAAGTAAAACCCACTGCAACAGATGAGAGATTAAGAAGTTTATATCGATATTGAAGTTCCAGCGTTTTAACAAGTTGGGAAACAGTATTAGGAGACAAAGCATAAAGTTATAGACACGTATATATCAGTGGTGTCAGTAGCATCTTACGAAAGGGCTGTGCTTAGAGCAGAAAATAGGAATGACCAGGTCGACAAAGGTAATTGACTAGGAGTACAGCAAGGAGATACCGAGGCAAAGAGCAGACGAGAAAAGCAAAGAGGAAATATTTCCTGAGCTTTTTCTTATTTTTTTTTTCATGGCTGCCTTGATCTTCCACCCCTATCTTAGCTATTGTTGAATTGCTGTGATAAAACACTCTGACCAAAGAGCTGAAGGAAGAAAGGTTTACTGTGCCGGGAGCTCGCAGCGGACCGGTGGGAGGCAAAGACTGCGGAGCGTTCAGGCTCCGCCCACTCACTCCTTTGTATTAAGTCCAGGGTCCCAGGTCAGCCAATGGTGCCCTGCAACCTGGGCAAGGCTTGCCACCTCCATTAACCTAATCTGGTTCATCCCGCCATAGGCAGGTCGCAGCCAGAGGCTCCCAGGCTATGCTAGATTTCCTCAGAGCTGGCAATGAGATCAATCTCCCCACAGCCCGGTTACTGGAACACGCGCACATGCTGCTGCTCACAGTGAGTTGCTCTTGTCGCCTTCATTCGCTTCTTCAGAAGCTTCTTCCGCGGCTGCAATTTAACCGCACTTGGCTGAGAACTCACCTTACTATCCCATTCTCTCAGGAAATCTCTCTTTTCTTACTCTGAGCAACATTCACTTGCATTTTTCATCACCGCATGGTCCTGTAAAGGAGTTCTTTCACATTCACTAATTTTCTAATATTATGCTTAGATCTTTTGTTTATAATATCTAAAATTAGATAAGTTAATGGATAGTTCACAGATAAATTACATAGACAATTTCTATGTAATTGAAAAAGCATAGACAATTTCTTTTTAGTTTAAGTTCATATTTATAGTTCACACTATCTTATTTAACACCAGAAATATTCAAACAAGCATAAAACACCTTTTTAAGAAGATTTTTATTTATTTATGAGGAGAGAGAGACAAAGAGAGGGAAAGAGAGAGAGAAAGAGAGAAAGAGAGAGAGAGAGAGAACGACTAACTCAACATGTACCAAGAAAAATCTTTTCTCACCTTTTCTCTTACCATATGGACTTCAAAGGTTTGAACTCAAGTCTCCAGGTTTTCCAGCAGGTGTCTTACCCACTGAGTTACTTCATCAGTCCAAGCAGAAAATATCTCATGAACACATTTCAATGACTGTGAAGATTTGACAATGCACTGGAACTTAACTGTACATCCAAAAGTAAAATTTCAGACACAGATTTCTCTCCCTTGAACACATATGCTACACTGAAAGTAAAACTTGAGTTAGAAGATAGTCAAGATAGTTCAGTGGTAATAGTGTTCCTATGTTAAAGGGGAAACAAGAAAGGGCTCTAGGCAGTGCTACTGAGTCCTTACACCTCATCAAAGAGGAGGACCCAGAGGGAAGTTTGACATTCACACTAAAGGATGCTCCAGGGAGCAGGGGAGGGGGCACTGAGAGAAAGGGAGGGAAGGACAGGGAAGGAAGGGGACAAGGGGGGAGTTAGCAAAGGGATCTGGGGAGGGGTGGAGGGAGGGAGGGGACTGGGGTACCTATTAAGTTTGCATGAGTGGAAAAAATAAATAATAAAAGATAGTTCAGTGGTGACACACCTGGCTTGAAACCTGGAAACCTAAGTTCCAATCTGGGAAGACCGCAAGGTAGAAGGAAAGAACTGACTGCTGAAAGTTGTCCTCTGACCTCCACGCATACACATGCCATGAATGTGATAACATCCTCTCCTACCCTACCCTCCCCTCTCCTCTCTTTCTCTCTCTCTCTCCCCCTCTCTTTCATGCTCTAACTCTATCTCTTTCTCCCTAATAAATATTTTTTTAAAAAAATGATTGAATTAGAGCTCTGTGAATTACTTTTATTTAATGTAGTGTTTGCATTTTGTACAATTTGTCTTATACTTTGCCCTTCTAATAGTGATTCCAAACACCTGATCTTTCTAAAGGTGTTGCTGCAAAAGAGAGTAAAGAAATTTTTCCACGACGAACAGAAGAAGACAAGCATTTGAAAGGACGCAGGGGACGTTGGTTGGCAACCAGTTAACCAGGATGTTCTCACCTGACTCTCAGGGGGTGCTGGCAGGCAGCTGTTGGTTGAGCGGCCATGGAACATCCAGATGTCTCGAGTGTGTGGTTGGCAGTCAGCGCTGGCCGACATGCCACACGCACCATGCGTGATCACAGCAGCTTCTCCATAGTTGCTCTTCTTATAAGACATCTGGCTTTCCCTGGTGGGAGCGTCCCAAAAAAACCAAACACAAGCGGTATGACCTTTAGTGATCTCACCTTGCAAGTCATCCAGCACTTGACACGATATTCTTTGAGTTATAGATAATTCCTGGGGGAAGCCCAGATTATATTGAAGCTCAAAGCCATACATGAACATGTTGGAGGATGTATGATCATAAGGGATGCTTACTTGACTTGGTGAGAAATACTTGAACATTCTACAAACAAATTATACTCTTGAGATATGAGTTATCTTCTCCTTTGTATGACTTTGTAGAAGGGGAATATAATAAGCTTCATTCGTATAGTATGTGATTATAATGATCAATTTCTTACAACAAAGAAATAATCTAGCCTGTTGGGTTTTGCCTTTCTACTCTTTACCCTTGAACCAAATTTAAAACAAGAAATCATTAGGGTTAAAGTGGCAATTTATTAAGCCAAGAGGTTGCCTCTGGGGAAGAAAGATTTAAGAACAGTGAAGGTCTTGTTCTTTCAAGCTGTGAACAGCAATTACTTCAAGTCTTGTCTCTGCAGGAAGAAGAAAACAAGCATGTCCTCCCAGAATTAAGGGGAAGAGCTCCAGCCAGGCCTCATGGGTGAACAGGGGGGGGGGGGGAGGATTAAAAGAACTTCCCCGAGTCTCACTCTTCACCAAGCTTCCCTTTACATGACGTGGAGAGAAAATTCTAAATGTTTAGAAACTGAACTTTATTTAAACTAATTCGTTTTAAGTCATTGTATCTAGGAGCTTTTGACTAGAAACATTTTTTAATTTTTTCCTAGTTTTACAGGCATTTACAGGTAATTATTCTTGCCTCCTTCCTTCCCCCTCCTTTCATACTCCCTCCCCTCCCTTCATCAATCCATCCCACCATGCCCACCTTCCTGCCTGTCTGCTTCTGTGGGTCCCAGGTTTCCTCCAGCTTGTCCACTCTCCTGGGGTTTCGTGCCTCTGTGGCATACATACCAAGTGGCCTCTCCTTGGGCCGCCCCACGAATGGGGGCACGCCCTTCCACTCATCCAGCTCTAGTCCCCGAGGTTTCCACTGCATGAAATTATCTCTCCTGAGATCCTTGCTAGTCTATGGGGACATGTTGATATGTCAGTCTTTATACATGTCTGGCAAGGACAAGTCTCATTACAGTGAGTTCCTGGATGTGCTAATTTGGAAACATTTTTGGAATTTTAAGGAGAGAGTGAACATCATAAGCTGATTGGAGCAAATTTTTTTAATTAGTGTTCTCGTAAAAACACAAGCATCTCAGAGATGTTCATGGTTTGATAACTAAATCCGTCCTGGCAATTAATATTTGATAATTTAAGTCATCCTTTTAAATTTTAAATCCTCCTTTGTTTACATAATTGTAAGTAGATCATGTTTAATGTTTATAGAAATGGTTGATTTAAAAATGTTTATGGTAGACTTAGTTCTATGCCTCCATGCTATCTGGTATTTAAATTATGATTCCTTTGTCTTGCTTGTTACGACGGTCACAATGGAAGTGCATTATATATTCTGTTGAGGATTATGCCTATGTCTCTCGAAGCTGTCCGAAGCTCTGTGTCCTGTTTATTAACATAGCTATTACTAGAAGTAATAATCAGATTTTATTTCTAGCATAGACCATTAATTCCAGTTTCACTGTCTTCATGTGGTCGAGAAGCTGGAAGAAGCTTCTGAAGGTAATAAATCAACTGGGTCATGAGGCAAAATCAACATCTAGTAGAGAGAGCAAAGATAGCCTTGGTCTTTAACATCACTGACGCACCAAACACTGTCTATCTGCTTTTGAATTCCATCCATGAAATGGGTACCTGTTTTGACATGTGACTTTTGGATGGACATTTATAAGGTTTCTAAATGATAACGTTTGGCTGATACGTTCTGTCACTCATCAGAGCAGAACAAATCCATTTACTCCCCATGCTCAGGAAAAAGCCTTGAGAAGCTGTAGTTCTGCCCTACAGATGAAGATTGCTCTATGCAATAAAACACTTTTTTAGTCTTGCTTTTAGAAAACTGCACTCATTGTGTGGGTTGGTAAATAGGCAGGAAAACTGAACAGCGTGTTTCTTCATCCTATGTATTCTACTGTGTATGAGATTGGACTTCCACTAGTGTGTCCATCCATCCATTCATT
This sequence comes from Typhlomys cinereus, assembly GCA_023101885.1. Lineage (NCBI taxonomy): Eukaryota > Metazoa > Chordata > Mammalia > Rodentia > Platacanthomyidae > Typhlomys > Typhlomys cinereus. Next base: position 149,795 of record JALPQD010000385.1, on the reverse strand, counting down.
CATTCATTCATTTTTCTTCGTATATGGGTGTTTGCGTGCATGTGTGGAAGGCCAAGTGGAGGACAGAGAAGGACTCTGCTGTCATTCTGTAAGTGCTGCCCACCTTGGTTTACGACGTAGGCTCAGTCCACGGATCTGCTGATCCAGGACCAGGCTGACTGGCTGTTCGGCCCAGGGGATTTCCTGTCTCCACTTCCCGAGAGCTGGGGTTTCAGGAATGAGCACCAGGCCCAGCTTCAACATGTGGCTTCTGTGGAGAGAGCTCAGATGCGCGGGCTCACAAGAGCAGCGGTTTGCTGACAGCTAAACCCCCACTTCTCATTTATTCTCGAAACAGTCACAGATTGGCATTGAGCTGGCATCTACTCTTTCATGCGCATTGCAGAAATCCTTTGCCGTGGAATCTAGCCATGGTGACACCGTCAAACACTAAAAGCACACAGGGACAAAGACTCTTGTAAGGGAAGGATGCTACAGCAGAAGACGACAGAATAGTCTGGAAGAAAGTATCACTAGGAGGCAAAGAGGAGAAAGGAGGCCTGGGAGAGGCACGTTCCCACAGCCAGGCTCTGAAATGTGAGCGCATTTATACCTCCATCCCATAAGAAGTCTATGTATAAATACCCATGTCTCACAGCCCAAAGACATGCCTTAAATTCCAGGCATGGTTGATAGGAACTTGTATTTAGTTTTTATTTAAATTTTAACTTTGATTTTGAATGGCAAGTCATAAAAAATGTAAATGGTGATATTAGAAAATTAAATTTACATACTTGAAAAAAATTACCATGGAAGAAATATGGGGGGGGGACATAGAAGGAAATCCTCTTGCATCCTGTTTGTTTTCTCCTGAGAAAGTAAAAACTCTCTAAAGTGCATATTTCGATGCGGAATAGACAGGGGGATTACTCAAATTGATGCTCTTTTTGTACTTTCTAAATTTGTTCTTTTTTTATTATTTATTCAACTGTGTGCATATGCATATGTATGTGCGCGCGCGCGCGTGTGTCTGTGTGTGTGTGTGTGTCTGTGTATGTGTAGAACCACGGACGAATTCGCAAACCACCATGGACACCTCCACCTCCTACTGCCCCAGGATTCACAGGCTCCGCCTACCAGGACCAGAAACGCAGGCCGCCCCCGCTTCCGCCTGGCGTCTATACGTGGGATCTGGGATCCGAACTCAGGACCTTCCGCCTGCAAGGCGGAGGCTTAACCCCTGAGTCACCTCTCCAGCCCTAAATTTGTCCTTTCGATTACTAAGCTAAGTCTCTGCTCACATTGATATTCCATCAGAATTTGACAGCTACTTCATTCCTGGAATTATCTTTAGTTAATAATCAGTCAAACAATGGGTCAATAAATAAAGCTTTTCTAAAGATATCAAGAATTTTCGTCTTTTGTGAGTTCTTTAACAAATTGACCCAAAATCTAATAGCAATAACAGTTACTGGATATCTGAAACAGTGTGGGATTTTTGTACATTTTGATTATATTTAGAGTGTTACTGAACCCACGATAAGCTTGCATTTACTAAGCAATCCCTAAAATTCTCTGTGGCCAGAATTGCATTCCATGCACATTTGCCCTGCTTCTGGCTTATGTGAAAACAGAGCCGGTCCCCATTCGGCATGGTGCTGATAAGGTCCTGGATGCGGGGAACACCCTTCACCTCCCCCCATGTCACATACAGCTGGAGGCGAACACAGGAAGAAGTTGAGTGTGGAGAAGGAGCCCCCACTTTCATCTCTGCTTTGCTTTTCCTCATTTGGTCTTCCTCAGATCCCAGAAAATTCTGGACTCCTGACAATAGAGATGGCAGAAAGAGAAGATTCCAAAGAGCAGGATGAGTTTTCCATAAATGGGCAAATTCATGTGCACAAAACCCTAGTGGGGATTCCTTCGGCGGGTGTCATCTTCGTTTTTACGGGAATTAGCATAAGTCAGTGGATGCTGTTCAGGTTGACTGACAGCCACGGAGCCGGAGCTGGAACGTCTCTGACAGATCATCACCGCCGCGCGTGCTCTAATGGAAGCCAGAGGCCTGTGTCCCATCCACCGCTGCCTTAATCTTTCTAAGAAAACCTAAGGCATCTCTCTACTTCCCTGTGCTTTGAGTTTGCATGAGATTGAGTCTACTATCTAAATTTGATAATCCGGGCCCTTTGGCTTCTAAAACTCAGTTGTTCTTTGAGTACACATAGGATTTAACATAAAGCTGCATTTTTAAAGTCACAGTAAATCATCATGTATGCTGACATCAACCACCAAATCAACAAAAGGCATAAGACGAATTCATTGAAAGCTTCAAAAAATGGACTTTGCTTTTGACGGAACACTATTTAATACAGGGTCATGGTGTGTGTGCGTGTGTGTGTGTGTGTGTGTGTGTGTGTGTGTGTGTGTGTGTGTGATCACTATGTATTTCAGTTCATTACCAGTTTCAAATATTTTATTAATAGAGCAAGGGGCAGTTCAGAAAAGTAAAATAGCATGATCCTTTTCTATTCACCTCAAGTCAAGCTGTGTTTTGTTCCAAATACCTTCTCGATTTTCAGAGCGAAACAGCCAGACTTCGAAGTCCTTGTTGATGAGACAGGAGGGATTGGCTCCAGCATGTCTCAGCAGAATTTCACATCATCCCTAGATCTGGACGCGGTCAATGGAGTTATATCTGAGGACCTCAAAGCATTCTTGTATTGTGAGTTCCAGGAGACTTTGCACAGATTGCTTGGATTTTGCAATTCTCACAGATCAACGTAAAGTGAAATATCACAGTACATGATGCGCAAATGATGGATTCCGAAACGATGCTTTCTTTCCAGAGTCATTCAACCTGCTTCTTCAGGGGACACAAGTCAGCTTTGCAACTCATTTATCAGCCATAGCTCTGGACAGGTCAGAGCCAACATTTTCTTTGTGAAATAGTAAGTTTTAGGATTCCTAAGAAGGTATAAATATTCAAGGTTTATTTTTGAAGGTAAAAGACAAATCTCACCATTATCATAGTTTTGCTGTAGTTGCTTCTGTCTTATTTCTCCTTGCTCATTCATTTCTACCACTGTGTCTGGCATGTGTGCATATATTCATTCATCTAAATGCAATTGATACATATGCTTCAATATGCTTAGGACTGGGCTGTAAGTGTTTAACAATGCGTAACAGCTATGGACACTTATTCTGGTAACTTGTTACTAGACAGTCATATCCTTGTATGAAAATCTGAGGGTATGTTTACCTACCATGCGATGACTATGTTAATAAGTTATAAGTCTTTTGAAACCACCTTGATTCATGTAGTCTATGGTTAATCAAAGTAGCATCATGTATTTTAAGCTATTTACTATAAGCATAATTTTAAGTGTCTACCACATAGTCTGTCAGAAAAAAAGTGTTACTGAATTTTAAGGATCCTTTTCTTATTACTCGGATGAAGTGTAAAACAATTAACATATTTCACAAAAATTTCTTCCTATTATTCAGCTAGAATAAATTTTCAAAAGAAACATATAGCACCAAGTTACTAGAAGATAAAATTGCCTTGTTTTAAATAGAACCAAAACCATATTTGGATAGATAACTTTTAGAAATGTTTTTACATTTCTTATTAACTCTGTATGTATGTATGTGGTATGTGTACGTGTGTATGGGGAGTGTGTATTGGGTGTGTGTGGGGGATATGTGTGTTCAGGCATACGCATGTATTATGTGTGTGTGCGAGTGCATTTTGTATATGTATGTGTATGGATTATGTTTTTGTGTGGATTGTGTGTATGCATATGTGGGGTGTGTGTGTGTGTATGTATTATAACGTAGATAGTTTCTAACATAACTTGTGAGTGTCAGTTCTCTCCTTCCACCACATAGATCGGGGGATCAAGTTCAAGTTGTCGGTGTGATAGTCAGTGCCTCTACTCCCCCACTGAGCAATCTTGCCAACCCCCATGAGGATAACTCTTGGGGTATCATCATGTCAAAATATCATGAACTTGGTCGGTTAGACAAATGAAATTATAACTATGGAGGCTAGAAGGCTGTGGTCCTCTGAATGACGGGGAGCATCCCAGTTACCCTCCAGCTCTTAGAGGCGGACCCCATCCTTGGTTCACCTGCCCTGCAGTGCCTCACTTCTCACTCTGCCTCAGTTGGCCTGACAGCCTTTCCCCTGAGCACCCTTTGATTTTACCAAATCAACACTAGTTAAAGTGGATTTAGGGTCCAGGCCAAGTATGTCCTGAAGTCACCCAATGACCTCTGCAATGACCTTCCTTCCAAATAAATTCAACACATTCCATGCAGGAACTTAGGGTGCAACGTGCTTGTAGAGGAGACAGTGCAACATCACAGAACTCAACCAACCCCTTCTGGCTCCTGCATGTGCTGGTCTTCTTCCTTGTCTGGGAAGTCCTTGCTCTGTCTTCACATTTCCACACCTCTTTTTTCAAGGCCACATCTATATCCTTCCTGTGTGAATGATTATGGTCCCTGTTCGCCATGTGCTCATGGGAAGCCATGAAGTGCAGAGCCCTTCCTTGCATTGCTTGTTCGATCCGCAGTGACTTCTGGGCTCCCACAGTCTCCAATCCCATGTGCACTACTGTGGGTTGTCAGCCATTTTTCATTCTGTACCTCATCTTGCAAATGAGATGGTAGGAACTACATTGATGATTTTCATATTTTCCTAGGTAAAACATTAAAATAAGGCTGCAATATAGTCATAAATTATATATTTGATTGGAGAATGAATAAATGAAAAACTCAAGGGATGCAAACGGTTCCCACGTGTGACACAGAGCTAGCTGCTCTGGCCCAGGGACACGACTTTTCTAGCAATCCCTTCTATGTCTTCCCTTCATTTATGATGACGACCATCTCACATCTTTACATATTTTCTACATGTCTGCCCACATTCCTCCATCATAATGTTCTACTTCACATTCAAGCAATTCAAACTCTTAGAAACAAATTATTTTGACTTTCCCCTGTCTCATCTGTGGTGGTAACAGTAAGTTTTTCTATACGATATAAACTGTAGGACTTCTTGATTTTTGACTGTGAATGCTTCTCGTGGGCTCACGTGTGGGTGCTGCACGTGGGTGCTCGTGCTGGGATGTCTCCAGCCTTACTGGAGTGGGTCCCTGGAGGTGGCCAGTGAGGGTCCCTGGAGGTGGCCGGCGAGGGTCCCTGGAAGTGGCCAGTGAGGGTCCCTGAGGTGGCCAGGGAAGTTTTACATTCCATCATCCTTGGTGCTCTCTCTGTTTCTTTGTTTTTCTTTTTTTAATTTTTCTCTCACATTTTATTTTTTTCCTAATCATACAAGCTCAAATAGATATCCCCGTCCTCTCCCTCCCTCCTCCCTTCCCCAATTATCTCCCATTACACACTCCCCCTTTCCCTCCTTCCTTTCACCTTCCTTCCTTCCCCTCCTGCTTCCCCCTTCTTCCCTCCCATCCCCTGGAGCATCCTTTTGTGTGAACGCCAAACCTCCCTCTGAGTCCTCCACCCTAGTGAGGGGTCAGGACTCAGTGGCATAGCCCGGAGCCCCTTCTTGGGCTCCCCGTTAGTATGGGAACTCTATTATGACTGTCTAATCACTTGCCTCTAAGGATCCTACTGCCTGGAGCCTTCTCCCCTGTGATCCATGCTAGACTTTGGGAGGGTTGTTGACATGTCAGCCATTGTGCAGGTCAGGCAAGGTCCAATCCTTGCTGCTGCGGCCTTAACTTGTATGGAGTATCTTGCATATTGTTGGTACTTCCCATCTTTAGGCTCTTACAATCTTGCCACCCCTCTTCCACAAGGTTCCCAGAGCTTTAGGATGGGGAGAGATTTGCCTGTGTGGACACAATAATGCCAAACACCTACTGTCCTGCAACCAAGACGTCATCTATGCCGGCTGCATCATGGTGAGCACAATCCCTCGGACTCTGAATCAAAACTCAGTCCTTCCTCCCTTAAACTGTTCTTGTCAGGTCAGACATTTCAGCCACAGCAAAAGTAAGGACTTCAAACTTCATTTCACAGTGTGCTTCTTTTAACTTATTTTCATTCTATTGTATGTGTGATATTTGCTTAATTTTAAAAGCTTCCAACTAGGTATGTACCTCACTAGTTCAGGACTTCACCTACCTTGTTTATCACAAATAAAATAAACTCACATGATTAAATATTTGTCAAATTTAGAATAAGTGAAAAAAATTCCCCTTTTAACTGTGAGCTACTTCAGAGAAAGAGCTATAGTTTTTCCCTAATCCATATGGATTACCTGGTGAGACAGAATAGAGCAATATATATTTGTTGAATAAATGAATGCAGTTTTCAAGATATTTAGTACTTTTCATAATATTTCCCTGTTTAAAATATTAACAGATATAAAATACCATTGGAGATGAATTGAAGTAGCTTCTCTTTTGGAATGAACTTCCTGTGAATATGATGTCTCCCTGAAGAATTTAAAAGTCCCTCTTGAATTAAAAAAAAAGAAAAATGTGAAAGAATCCTGTAGAATAAATTTGGTTTCCCATTCCTTTGTTTTCAGGAGTTTAAAATCCAAGTTTAATAGATAATGGGGGGAGGTGTACCAATTTAAAGGGATTTCTCAGTTATGGGACATGTGGCCCTTGCTTGCTCTCTGAAGGAGTAATAGAGTTGGTTATCATTTGTGGTGGCTTTCAAAGAACAGAGCAGTATCGCTGTTGAGAGACAGTCTGTCGTCACACTCACATTATAAGCTGTTAAGTTTTATCACTGACAATCAAATCTCATGTGCAATAAAATGACCTGTGTGCTATCTGGGTCCCTTATCTTTATCCTTCCCCAGAGGCCCTGGTCACAGCTAGGATACTATCCTTCAGGGAACCAATCTGGAATGACAAATGAAAGGAAATAAGCCATAATAAACACCCTAGAAAAAAACTCGTCCAGCAGTGCTGCCATTACGAGCAAGTAACTGCAGGCTTTCTAATTGCTTTACAACCTCGGGGACACCTGCCAATTATAATTAAAGAACCAAAGACTAAATATTCCATAAATCTTATTAAGGCACCGTGGAAAACATAAGTCAGCAGGAAATATAAACTACAGTTTTTCCCAAGAGTTCAATGAAATCTCTCTGTCCGGGCCACTTAATATTATGTGCAACCCATAAATCCATAACAAGTATATTAACCAGTGCAAAAGGCATATCTCTTTGTCAACATGTGTTTTAATTAATGGTGTCAGAGATGCACTATATTTTGGGATGAATTATTATCTGATGAAGAGACTTTCTGATTTCACATTGCTATACCAGTCAGCAGGGTTTCCTGTAAAACGTATTCTTTGGGGAAAAAAAAATACATGTCTTTGACAGATTTTATTTCTAAGGAGGGAAGAAAAGAGGGGAAAAGACTTGTATTGTCACGGTAATATTGTGCATGCTAATTTTCTTGGAATTGCTAAGGAAATTTACATCTTCTGATTATATCTCCATTGTTATTACCAATGTTTTGCCCCTCCTACGTGCACTTCTAAGCCTTAAGCAGCCACTCACGTGACTTGGGTATGGGTTAAAAAGTGTCTCACGTGCACCCCACCTGTCCCCTCTGAGTTGTATGACCCGCGCTTGTCATGACTCAAGCTTGTGAGTCCTGGATCTGCACTGGAAGGAACAATTCAGATGGCGCCCGTGGCCTGGGATCGTGTATATCCGAAGGGACAGCACCAACACACTGACCCAGGATCTACCGCTCATGTCTTGACTGGTGTCATGACGTCATTCGCGGCTTCATGACATCATTCACGGCTTTCCATTTTCCTTTCCCTTTTGCTCATTGAAGCGGAGGTTTACCTTACTGTGTCACCGTGAGACAGGAAGTGTAAACAACTTCAGCAAATCCCCGAAACAGCAGGGCGCACTCTGGATCCTACTTCTCCAAGTCCAGCATGTGAGCTTCCTGTTGACATCATCTCAGTCCCAAAGGGCTGTGTTTCTGCCCCTCCAGTGTGGCTGCTGGCAGCACACCTCACTCTCTTGGACTGGCTCCTCCTGTGGTGTACAGCTCTTCTTGGCGGATACCCCATGTTGGCTCTGGCATGTGTAACACCTTCACATTTCACTAACAGCACAGTCTTGACATCCTCCTCGAGCAATGATCTCCCAGGTCCTCTTTGTGGGTTTTCTAATCCTGCCATTGTGTTCTGTTTCTAAGACACACTGGCTTTCTTTGCCCATAGTTAGAAAATTCTCTACATTTCTCCCACCAAACAGTTCCAAAGACACAACAGCCACATTGCAGCAGTGAGCTTGCTTTTTGGGTACCAAATTCTCTCAGTTTCAAAGAAACACTCCACTTTCTCATTCCAAATTGTCTTATTCTCAGAGCATCACCCCACTTCTAGCACAAACTTCTGTTGCCATTGCTTTGCTTTTGTTGTTGTGCGACAGTACTCATACATAACTTAAGAGATAAAGGAAGATTTTGTTCTGGCTTACGACTGCAAAGGGTAAGCAGTTCATTATGGTGGGAATCATATAGCTCTAGTGGGAAGGTATTGCTAGGTGGAATCAGGAGGTGGCTTGGGTCACCACGACCACCCAGAGATGTAGACAGAACGAGGACCAACTGAGAGCAAGCAGAGCCAGGCTACAAAATCCCAAGGCCCCTCCCCCCTTGTGACGTCCATTTCTCCAGCAACATTCTATCTACTAAAGATGACAAAAACCTTTCAAACATTAATAGCAGTTAAGAATGCCAATACCTGGGCCTGCGGAGGGAGGAGCAAGCTCACATTCAATCACAACAGAGGTCTGCTTCTCTCTGTCTGTCTCCTGAATGCTGAGACTGTGGGTTGCCAACATATCTATCTGACTTTAATGTGCATATTGAGCATTTGAACTCAGATCTTCCATTGGTGGGAAAAATTTTCACCAGCCAGATCATTTTCCCTAGGCTGATCTCATATGGGATCTCTTCTTGAGTGGCCTTCTCACAGCTTGTGTAGGCAGCTGCCCGACTTTCTCGTCCTCTTGTAGCCTGTCCAGTAAGACCCTGTCCCATGAATGTGTCTCTCATGAAGCCACATTACTTCTTTCTCTACTGCCTCACTGCTTATCATTTCCACTGTTATGCAAAACAATGTGTCCCAGCTAAGAACACTTGGTCTCCTAGGAGAGATATTCATCTAGGGACTTTTTTTTTGGTAATCAGAATTTGGGTGATATGTAAAGAAAATCTAGTAGGTAGAAGTCAGCATTGTTGCTGCGAGAACCTCCTAGAAATAGGTTGGAGAATTTCCGGGCTTCAATGTCAGTTAACAGAATCCCTGACATTAAACCCAGGAGAAGCAGAGCCCTGCCGTGAGAAGGTGCCTGATCAGTCGCCCAGGACAAGAACATTTCTGGAGGGAAGTAGCTCGCTGAGCACTTCTGCTGCTGAGCGAGGCTGACACACCCAGCCAGGAGGAGTCAGCGAGATGCAGCAATAGCTCTGAGCAGCAGCGCTGAGCAGTGAAGCCTCCCGCTCTTGGGCTCTTACTACAACATCTAGTGCTGCATTGTGAGGAGATCCCCCCCTCCCCCCGTCTCCCCATGGTCCTCCCCTCACCCCCCCCCCGGATTCTCATCTCGTTTTCCTCTTGGTGGAATCTCAGATATGACTCAGACCAGGAAACACTCCTTCATTCTCTGATCTAAAGATTTCAGATACGATGGGTACTTTTTGCTGTGACTGATAACTGCAAGTATTATCTTCTTTCAGGAGTACAGAGAACATGGGTGATGGCCACTTTTATTGCTTTTTCCTCTCCCTTTCTTTCTTTTCCTTTTCTCTTCTTTTCATTCCTTCCTTTATTCATTCATTCTTCTTTCTTCCTTTCTTTCCTTTTCCTTCCTTCCCTCCTTCCTTCCTTTCTTCCCTTTCCTTCCTTCCCTTCTTCCTTTCTTCCCTTCTTCCTTCTTCCTTCCTTCCTTCCTTCCCCTTCCATCCTTCCCTCCTTCTTTCCTTCCCTCCTTTCCTCCTTCCTTCCCTCCCTCCTTCCATCCTTCTTTCCTTCCTTCCTTCTTCCCTCCTTTCCTCCTTCCTTCCCTCCTTCTTTCCTTTCTTCTTTCCTTCCCCTCCCTTCCTTCTTTCCTTCCTTCCTTCCTTCCTTCCTTCCTTCCTTCCTTCCTTCCTTCCTTCCTTCCTTCCTTTCTTTCTTTCTTTCTTTCTTTCTTTCTTTCTTTCTTTCTTTTTCTTATCATTCCAGGATGGTCCCAGATTCACTTTGTAGCAGATGGATGACTTTGAATTTTTCGCCACCTGCCTCTACTTCCCAAGTATTAGGATTACAGGCATGTGCCACGGTACCTGGTTTAGGTAGGGCTAAAACTTTAACCAAAGGCCTTCTGCCTGCCGCACAAGCACGTACCAACTGACCTCTGACCCCACCCTGAAGGTCAGCATTCCTGAGAATTACAGAATCTCCTTCATTTCTTGCATCATCATCACCCTGTATCTCTACTTTAGACAGGGTCCCACTGACCTCAAACTCACTCTCATGATCCTTCTGGCTTAGTATCAGTGGGATGTACTGCCGTGCTCTGGCTTAGTATCAGTGGGATGTACCGCCATACTCAGCACGCCATCTTTATAGTGATCTTTTCTAAGGCCAACATGAAACATACCACAGCACAGAATTTGTCTGTCAAATGCTGAACAAGTGTAAGGTAAGGCCTGCTTGTGGATCTTACTCCCGTCCTCTATCCCTCACTAAATAATCAGCCGTCAATTTATTTAATCCAATTGAGTGTTTATCTTTCCAGACATTTATATTGGCCGACTACATTAATACTAGCTGTGACTTTGGCATAATAAATCAGCAAATTATTTTCAATTTAAGCTATCATCTGCTGCCACTAGAAACTGGCTGGGAAAAATGTTAAACACTAGCAATTCATTATACATCTAACATGACAGTTTAGACAGTAAGGTCAACTGAGCTCAAATACACACACCTATACACACCCATTATGTTCTAATTAAATTGCATTTGCCAAAGGAATAACCACAAATTTTCGAGACATATTCACTAGGTTTGAAAACATGTTTTTGTCCAACAGATTAGACTGAAATTGTGAATTAAATCATCTGCCATGTAATTCACATTTGCTTCAATTTTTGAAGGTTTCTCAGTTTTAGAATGCATATTGCACAGTATTTCAAGTGCATATAGTTTGAATGTTTGATCATTGTACAACTTCTTAGGACTGCAGTGTTATATTTGTTTGCTTACTTTATTTAAGCAAACTGCAAAATGTTGTCTCTTGATGGGAGAGTTATTTGAGAGCCTTATACCGTGAAATCATAGCAATTATTTAAAATCAAAGGAGAGAACTGTACAGAATTCAAATATCTTCCAGTTCAGGTATCACCTCAAAGTCATTTTTGGATGGACTGCCAGAATCCTTGGCATGTTCAAGCATGCATTTTCAAGTGTTTTTGCTAGTAAATTAAGTAGGTTAATTGGCCACAATTCCCTGGGTACTAATGAAAGACTGACAGATTCAGACACTTCCTGTCTGTTACATTTTAAACACAAAAGCTAAGCATCGTGGCATAGTAAACAACAACACTGCTTTTCCTACCTTCCATAAACAAATTGCTCTAAAGCTTAAGAGAGTTTTGAAATTCCCCCACAAGAAAACTGTAGTATACAGTCTCTAAAACTGAAGTATACAGTCTCACAAGTGCAAATAGTATTCAGAAAAACATTGGGACAGAGTTACTAAAAAAAAAAAAAAAAGACCATGACAAGCACTTCATATCTTTGATAAGTAGAGTGCTGAAATCTAAAAAATGTCTTAAAGGGATTACACAAATATTTGAAAATGATAGAAATGAGTAAAAATCATGGTTTGTTTAAGCATTATAGATATGACTTTTTTAAGCAATAGTCTCATAAATGGCAGAAAATCATATCTCAGATTTCTTTCTTTGGAAACAATTCAATTTCAAAAAAAGATAATCAATATAAAAGATAGTCAATGATAAATACAAGTGTTGCAATGCCATAGATATGACATTGTTAACTCAGGGTAGGTGAAGAATACTACAAATCAAATAACTAGGCAAAGGCAACTGGTTTAAATTTATGCATTTGAAAAGTACACTTGGAGTGTTTGACAATGTAAATGACAGAATGGGTGTATATATCACTCTGGGGAGCTTTGCTTATGCAAAATAATTAAACTGTAGAATTTGTCCTTGTGTATTGCTGCAGTTCCCCTGCATGGTTGCTGATAAATGACCATCAAGCGGCTTAAGGGAACAAGGGGTTTATTCTCTCTTATGATTCCTGGCTATAGTTCTCAGTCCAGCTTGATGGGAGAGCTCACACCAACACCAGGGCCAAGGGAACTGGCCACAATATCACCACATAATGGCTGAGAGACGGACAATCCTTACTTGTCAGACCAGCATGTCTAGCCAAGTATAAAGAAGGATACCAACTTTTTCAACCAACTCTCAGTATTTCATTCATCTTTTCAAAACCTAGTCCCACCCACCATGGACTGGGCCTTCCCCATCAGCTAGACAATCTTCTGCAGGTTTGCTCTGGGCTTAACTCAACCACCAATTCTCTACAAACCCAGAGCTCAAACCCTCAACAGTCAAGTTGACACCTGTGCCCACCTGTGACGTATGTGATGCCCTGAGAAAGATCCCGGCACCCACAGACCTGGGTGTGATGGTGTACACTGGACACAGTGCCACAGGACCAGAAGTGTGAGGTTTTCCTCAGCTACGCAGTAACCACGGGGGCAGCATGGCAGATCCGAGACCCTCTCTCAAAAAAAGAAGAATTTACCTTTGCTTTAGTAAAACCCCACATTTCTTCCTGGATGCAACATTGATAATATTTTGTACCGTGTGTGTGTGTGTGTGTGTGTGTGTGTGTGTGTGTGTGTGTGTGTGTTGTGGATATCTTTTAATTAAACAGAGGCTTTTGTGACAAACTCTAAAAGAAAATCAATGCCGTTCTACGGACGTGTAAACTGTGCAGAGATCTAGGTGTGAGTCTCGTTAAAAGGCCAGGAACTCTCCAGTGACCAGAGTGGAAAGGAGTGGATTAGCGTGAGGATCAATAACAGCTTGAAAAAATTCAAAAAGTAGTTTTCTCTCTTTCGTAAAACATGCCAAGAAGAGAAAGTGAGAGAGAAGTGAAAGAGAAAAAGAGAGCGTGTGTTCTCTGGGATCTTTGATTTCTGGGGCCACCATGTCTTCCTGCCGTGTCTGCTCTGGATCCAGGTTGAGTGAATGATCTTGACGCTCCTGAGACAGAGCTGCTTACCTCAGTAGAAAAGAGGGCTTTTATTACATGATATCGCCAGGCTTTTATGGTGAGCTTTATGAGATCTCTCAGCGTGATTTACACTTACTCCGTATCACCAGCAATACAACCATTGCGTTGTTTTGGCTGTTAAAGCAACGGCCTCCTGAGTCAATTTGAGAACAAGACAATTCACAAAGCGCCTGGTGCTTTGTGCCATAAAATAGATGCTGGAGCTAATTGGGCAAGGTGGTGCCATGTCACTTGTGCGAGGTTCATTAATTAAGTACTTGAAGTGCTATAAAATAATAGCCGTGTCATCAGGATGCGGAACAGGATGGAGAAGAGGCGGGCAGCAGAGCTGTCAGAAGAGGAAGCCACCGTTCCCCGCCCGTTTACAGCCCGTCTCACGTCCCTACAGTTACAAACCTGTACTGCAGCTTCTCTTACCACCACTTGTTAGTGTTTATTCGGCGGTAGCTGGTGCATATGCTTTATGTCCCTCTGCTTTGCGCAAGCTGATGAACTGCTGCTGGCGTAGCTCAGGGCACTTCGGGCACAGACAGTCATAACCTGCCATGTTCCTCCCAGAGTTCAGAAGCCAGCGAGGTGCATCTTAAAGACATTCATGAATACATCATAATGGGAGTCCTCGTTTCACCAACAAACGATGTTCAGCAGATCTAGCCCTGAGTCAGGACATAACCTTGCAAGAGGGGAATGATTTTTACCAGCAGTAAGGACCTATCAAATGTAATATCACATTCACAAGATGGTATTAGTGGACTTCCTTTTTTCATTCCATACCCAAATAGGTTAGTTGTAAACTGCATTACAAAAGACAGAAATATATGTCAGAGGGCTCGCCGCATACTGCTAGAATACGAACTATGCACATATTAGTCTAATAGCTCTTTAGCTACTTTAATTTGCCTCCCACTTACCACTTCCACAACAACTTTAAACTTGAAGCGGTGGTGGACACTTAGCAATTGGAAAAAGAGATTTGGGAAAGTTGACCGGCTATGCCACCTGCTAAAAGAATGTGCAAGAACATTACATAGACACATAGCCTAACCAATACCGAAGCCAGAACTTAGACACATCAAGTTATTTCTCCAGGAGGACTCCCTCGCTATAGTAATAATGACAAAACTAGGTCAGTGCACAATGGGAATTTTCTCAGAGTTATTGTGAACGCAAGTCAATTCCATCTCCTGTGTCTGAACATTTAGCTAAGAAGGGTACTGCTGTAAGTAGCAAGTTGTCATAGTTACCGCCTTGGGAAAGAGGTAAGCGTGTCCAGAGAGCGACCTCCAATCCTCCTCAGGACTCTTTGGAACTTGGGCTGATGAAATACTTCCTACTGGGTCTTACTCCACACCTGACATTTCTCATATTTGATCTGTTAATGGACGTTGCCCATTCTGTCCGTTCCAAAGTCAAGTTCACAAAAGCATCCATGCCCATCCATCCACCAATTGAGTCCTTTTGTGGGAACTTCGCTTCACAGGGTGCTGTGAACCACAATGACAAGGGTGTGGTCCCAACCAGGAGCACTGAGGGGCAGGGGGCCACTGCCCCTCACAGCATCCTTGTCTTCTTCAAGTTGCGAGGACGGTCCTCTTTCTCAGTGTGTTTATCATTTCAAAAGATTTTGTGCATGCAAGTGAGTTTGCTTCACATGACTGTCCTTATATCTTCATGGAATCAAGAAATGTGGAAATTGCGTCAGCAAGGAGAGTTGGCTCCATGATTCGATGTGCTTGCTCTCAATGCAGAAGTACCAGAGTTCGGGTCCCCAGATCCCACCAAAAATACCAGGTGAGTACTATTTCTGGCAGCTTGTAATTCCAACACTGAAATATTGAAAGCACACATGCATTGAGCTTATTGCTTTGCTTTTGTAGGTACTTTTATGAGAGGCTAATCAGTCCTGTGTTTGAACCTATGAAAATGACAGTTCGATAAAAATATTCAGTAAGCTTTGACTAGCATACTTTTATGAAACTATCATTTACATATTTTATAATAAAGAATCTAAAGGAACCTGATAGATCTCTTCTAAACTAATATTATAGGAACAATGGTTCTTGTTACATGTGTTACATCTATATAATACCTTAGTCAACTATTGCAAATTTTAGAATACTCAAAAATGAATTAAAAGCACATGATGTTCCAATTTTTTATTTTCTTATTCTTTTACACTCCCATACCCACATACAGTACATTTATATGTTGTTGTCCCTTAAAACTCAATTCCAGCCTCCCTCCTGTCCCACTCCATAGAAGTTCCAAATTTTTGTTCGAGTCATCAAATTCATGCACAGCTTCTTGATTCTTTCACACTAGAAGCATGAGAAGCAGCATCATTCATGACAGTGATACAAGACCTTCCTTTATGGCACATGCTTAAGCCCAAAATAGAGAAAAATTATCTGAAAAGGATATACCCCAGCTTCCCTTTCTATGATTTTTAAGGAAAAAATTTGAATTTAAAGGGGGAAGTAATATGTGTTAAATAACATTTTCTTTTTTGTGACATCTCACCTGTAAAGTCACCCTAGAGTTGGGGGTGTGGCTTAGTGGTACAATCAGCACATGGGGAAACCATGCCATTTCCAATTCAAAGGAAGGAAGGAAGAAAAAGAAAGAAGGAAGAAAAAAGGAAGGAAGGAAGGAAGGAAGGAAGGAAGGAAGGAAGGAAGGAAGGAAGGAAGGAAGGAAGGAAGGAAGGAAGGAGGAGGAAGGATAGGAAGGACTGAGAGAAAGAAAGAAGGGAAAAAAAGAAGAAAAGTGAGAAAGAAGAAAGGATAAGAAGGAAAGAGTAAAAAGGAAACAAGTAAAAGAAAAGAAAAAAGGCTATATACTGAATTAAAAAATGAGAAAATTATAGCACTGCAATAAATTATTAGTCATGTGACCTTGGGTAGACAAGAAAATTGGCAAGATGTTTTGGTCAACACCACCATATATTCTTAGGTATTTACATCAGTGAGTATGAGACAATGTTTGGAAAGTACCCTCTATGGATAGGATTCAACTCACATCTGTACTTGGCCATAAGGGTAGAATTCAATGCACACATCGCCCATCCCAACTCTCCCACTGACCTCCACCTCGGGTTCCCTGGTGCTTAGGGGCTCAGGCTAAGGCTGCTCACCTGGAGCCCAGCCCTATCGCCCTGCAAATACATATGTGCATAGACACAGCAAGCATGCGTACAGACGTGTCCGTAGGAAGCTTCAGGGTGCCTGACACACATCGCAAGGGAAATAAGAGTTCAGGTGAGCAGAGCTGGCAGCCTGGCCTCCATACCGTGACGTTTTCTCTGTGTTTTTCCTCTTCACAGCGTGATGGCGAAATCACAGATGGCACATGCTGGAGCCAGCCCTTCAGACTCCATGTGATCATTCACGCCTCAGGAAATCACGTTCAGCCAGATAATAACTATTGAGGAGCATCATCAGCATACGCATTTGTTACATCTCAGTTGATCAACATAGAGTGGAACGTTCTATTTATAACTTTACTTTCAGATAGGAATCAACAAACAGCGAGTTCACTTTAACCCCACATTTAATGAGTAGCTTTAAACCTACCAGTAGAAATAACATCCAAATGAAGTAAGAGTATGCCAAGCGCAGGGCTTGAATGCCCAGTGTACTAAAATCATTAGGACACTACATCTGTGGGCTTGAGCCAAATGGAAGTTAAATTTGATTTCTTTTTAATTTTATTGGTTTATTATTATCATTATGTCTTGTATTCTGAAATTCATTACAGCCTATACTTTGTAAAGGATTGTGTGTTAGGAAGCCAGATGCAGTTGATTTGGACCATCAACGATGTCTTGTCCTAGAGTGAAGCTATTTAAAGGTACTTAGGCCACCTCTTTGCTGTTTTGTGAAAGAAAGGAGGAGCAAAATGCAAGAGGGGAGATGGGCTGGAAGAGGAGGAAAAGGAAGGACGAAGGGTGTTAAGAGAAGAGAAGGACAGACACAAAACCTGGCTCCATGACCAAGTTAATTCCATCTTTTTCTCAAATCTTCGGGCATCAGAAGCACACACAAATGCCACTCCCAAGTTTAATGTGTGGTGAGTTTGAACTTAGGCTGGGAAGCAGGAGACCATGGTTAAGAAAAAAGAAAATCACACACACACACACACACACACACACACACACACACACACACACGAGAGAGAGAGAGAGAGAGAGAGAGAGAGAGAGAGAGAGAAGCAGGTTCTTGGATTTTTATTCAAGAATGAAATTAAAGATTTGCAAAAAAGGCAAAGAAAGTTTTATTAAAAGCAGACCCATAGTAAAGACAGGACACACTGACAGGAAACAGTGGTCGCATGAGATATTCCAGGGTCCAGCTTGTTAGTTGGAGTGTCTTTTCATGAGTCTGAAGGAAGGAGGGCTGCTAGCTGAGGCGGTTTTCTCTTTCGCTTGATACATTGGTTAAGTAGTCTTTTTCCCAATTAGGCATGAACCTTCCCACAATGCATCTGATTTTAATCATATACACATTCATACAAAAGCATAAAAGATTAAACAGGAAACTCTCCCTGAAAGGTTACCTGAGGGTACATTTAACTTTATTGGACATGTACTCAAAACCAGTTCCGGCTAGATCAGTCTTTCTATTTTTCCTATCAGCATGCCTTGGGAATAATACATCTGAGTAGAAACTGTGTAAGTCTGATGGTTACTAACAGGGAAGAAACTTGTTCCATTGTCCAGAAGGGATGGGCCAGTAGCCTAAGCAGGTGGGGTGGGAGTGGCCAGTTGCTAAGTGCATTGTGAATGCAGACCTAAGCCGACAAGGGCATGCTGGACACGTGGAGGGGTTCTTTCCCAAATTAGAGGGGGCTCCAAGGTTCCAAAGCCATTCTGTATTCTTGCCTGGCTCATTCCACAATTGACACATTCACGAATAGAGACTCTCATAAGTTAAGTGACTGATACTAAATTTACACCAGAGTAAGAAAAAGTCCTACCTAGTGCTTCCCGATTATAGGCGTATACCACGTTTTTGAAAAATGGGAGGGTTTGATTCCCTTGAAGTCTCTAAATATTGGGGTAGAAACTGTTCCAAAATACTCTGAAACATAGCTTTCCAAAGCTCATATATTAATAGATAAAACCAGACAACCTTGGGCCAGTCCCCTATTAGTGTTTATGGCGTTTGAGGCTGGACCCAACACCTCCCCAAAGGCAGCGCAAGCTTAACTGTCGTGTCCTATAAATATGGAAGTCTCCTTGACAATAATTAGGCCTTTCTCATATCCACATAGACTCAGATGCCACAGAAAGGAACTAACTTGTAAATCTCGGCTACTAAAGCAAACTTGACTTCCATAACAACTCTGGGATTTGGAATTCAAACTGTTGTTACAAACCATTTCTTGCTAATTAAGAGTGTCTTCATTTTTCACCTTCACAAGTAAAGTTGTGAGAAGCCCTGTATTTACTGATGATCTCCAATTCCCATTTGGCAGGAGCTATAGAAACCAGCTCCCCAAGTGCTGTCATATGCCCGGAGCCTCCAACTTGGCGCAGCTACCTGGCTTTGCCCTCAAGGGAATCTTCATGTGCAAATCTGCCCATGGTTTAGCTCTGAGAGTTCTCCCTAAATTGAAAGAGAGAAAGAGGGATGAGTAGACGCCGTAGCTCAACCAGCCAGGTTCATTTTGTAAGTTGTTTACAGAGCAATTTTCTTACAGGACCAAGTTGCTACGACATGGTCTTAGATAATTACTCTTTACAAAGTAATTCAGGAAGCGCAAGGCCAATTAGCTGAACAATTAAAAGGTGTGCTAACAGCACACTGCACATTCATCAGAATTAGCACGCACAAATGTTTCTATACGCAGCGCATCAATCAACATGCAAGAAATGGATCTTGGTGAACCTGCCCTTGATACCCACCCGGTACTATGCACTGGCGTGGGGCCTCATAACTTCCTGTTTATGTGACAACCACTGGGCAGTCCCTCTGTCACCTGCCTCTGGTCGGGACCAACTCACAGTGTACCTAGTGCAAACTCTTCGTTACATGTTTCTGGACGCTACCCCATCTCAACATCTGAATTGGGCAATAATATCCTCTGAAGAATGTTTTTGTGATATTGTATCTGCTGCGTTTGCAGAACTTTCTAATTTTCCCTGATGGGCGGTACGTAGTTTGAATCTGTCAGGAAGCCTTGTCCCCTGTCATTCGCGACTAATGCTGGAAACAGAATTGGTCATTTTTAAAAGAATATTTGCCCATTTGTTCTCATATCCTTTACTTTACTGACTTTTATTTCTGTCTGAGTCATAGAATACTACAAGATTCGCTCTTCTGTCCTTTTAGCTCCTGGTCAAAACCAAGCAGGAAGGGAGCTACTGAAGACTAGGGGACAGGCAGGGAGGAGAAAATGGGGCTCCTCTACCCTCACCCCCACATGGCAAGGTGTCTCTGCCAGGCCCTGGGCCTCGACCTCTTTACCCAGCGAATCACTCTTCACTCAACCATTGCACATCTGCTTCTTCAACCTAGCCCAGAGCTAGAGAAAGGAATTGTCTCATTTGTGTCTCTAGGACTGAAAAGGGTCCTTCCCCCTTATGCTATTTATGCATTGAGTTTTCTATGTCGCTGTCCTTATTTTCTGAAATATATCCTGGCTCCTGGATGAGATGCTGAGAGCTGAACCTTCGCATCGTGGCTTCCTGTCCTCATTCATCCGCAATGGAGTCAGTAATAGCAAACCAAGACCTCAAAGCAATGCTGACAAGCGATGAATGCAGTTGCACACATCAGTCATTGCACGTGCCTATTTTAAGACCACACCATGGGAGTTTTGATTCATTCTGTCTCATGCGAGGCCTTCCCATTTGCATTTCTAATGAACCCTCTGGTTCCATAGACCTCATTTTGATGGATGACGGGACGCTGCATGTTAGACATGATCTATAAGTGCAAACGTCAGCACGTGAATGCTCACCATCGTCTTACCATTTTCCATGTCTGTGGGCTGCAGCCTAAGTTGCTTTGTTGAAGGTTGTATCTGACATGTCCAACCAGCAGGTCCTGGGCCACAAGTATCTCAGGATATTTTTGAATGTGGCCCAACAACTTTGTCGGTGACAATATCATATCACGAAAACAAAAAGTTAGACACCCTGATGGAGCCTTCAGGATGTGGAGTCTGTTTAACATGAATTAGCAAACACAAATTTAGCAAAGGGAGAGAGCAGTGTCCACTCTGAGACTCAGGACTCTCAGTTCACTGCTAACAGAGAATATCATTCATACAAAATCACAAGACTGAGTTAAACCGTTTTTCCTTTTTTGTCGAGGCAGGTACTTTGTGTGTGTGTGTGTGTGTGTGTGTGTGTGTGTGTGTGTGTGTGGTGCTTGCTGTATACATACGTTCACAGAGAAGGCCTTGGAAGTCTTGCTCTATAACTTTGCAGTTTGTTCTTTTGAGGCAGGGCCTCTCCCTGAGTCTGGAGTTTACGCTGCCAATCCACAACACAAGCAATGCTTCTGTTTCCATAGTTCTGAGGTTATAGGTACTCGTGAGACCACACCCACATTGTTCCAACAGTGATTATTCAGCAGTCAGTCTTAATTCTAGCCCATAGGCACTTTTGTAAACAAAAACGGATCATCTTAAAACTTTGGGTGGAAATATGAGGGATTCCTGGGAAGCACATATGCACTCTTTTCTTCTTATTTCTGTTATTCATACTTTCCTCTTCCCAAGAGTGCTTAGGTGTTCTACAGTAAGCTTAGCGAGCTACTTACAAAGAAAAAAATCTTTTTTTATAGTGTTCAAAGACAGTAATGAACAGCACAAGACTTGTGAGGTGTTGATGGATACCCGTCATTCCTCCTGGCTCCTGGGACATTAGGCCACCAGCTGACACCAGTCTATGCTCCAGACAGCAGTCAAATTCCATTTCCACCTGGTGTGTTGTCTGAGAACTTCACTCATTAATGGGTTTAAAGGAAAGTATTTAGAAGGCAGTTTGATGTTATGTAAATTAAGCAAAGTAATTGTAGTAGGTTCTCTTCTGGGATTTACAACCACCCATAGGTTCTTTGTGTGGCCTGAGATATTGCACTTGAGTTACCTTAGGCAATTCAAGGTCAAGTAAGAGCTCAGAACGGACCTCAAGTCTAACTGCAGAAGAGTTGGTTACTCCCATACTCTCTATGCCACTGTTGCACAGATGGACACATCTCGCCAGGCTGGTTCTTGCTGTCGCTCATATCATTCATAGCTGGGAAAAACTGTTGATGACATTTTCTCCCCTAGCAAAGGGCAAGAACCATCTCATGCTGTGAGAGCTCACCAATAAAGAGGAAGTTTCCAGGTCGCCTTTGCAGAATAGAAGAAAAAACTGGAAGAGCTGGAAGACAGAGAAAAGAGTTCAGAAATGCCATCCTCCATAACTGGCACGATGGGAATCCGGAACCCACAACTGAAGCAGCTGCAGACGCCAAGACTGCAGTCCTACTGTGCAATGTTCAGCTGAGGACAGAGGAGAAACCCACTTAACCCTACAAAGTGCTGATGAACAACAAACAGCCAGCAGAACCAGGGGAAGGATGAGGAGGGAGAAGTGTATCCAGTATTGCACCCAGGAGGAGCCTACTGGATGCCAAGGGATAGCTCCCAAGGCACAGATCTTACAAGGCCCTGGTTAAACCCAAGGGGACACAAATGGGAGGAGGAGGAAAAAGAGAGGAGAAAGAGGAGGAGGACCAAAACTTGTACGAAAAGGGGCAATGGTTGGAGAGTTGAAATTAAGAAAATAAGAAAGAATAGAGAGAAAGTAAGGAGAATGTATGTTAAACACATATGAAATTATCAAAGGACAGAATTCATCAATAAGGTGAAATAAAAAACAAGTTGAAATGTTGAATAATCTCTCAAACTTGCCCTAGAAACTGGAGTTGACTCATTAAAGTTTTTTTTCCCCTTCTCTATCTCTGTTTGAAAAGCTTCTTTGTTTCACAAACTGCAAGTCTCCTGTGTTTTGTTGCGTTGTTATTGAACAAGTTTAATGATTTGCTGAGGACCTCATCTAGACGCATTACTGAGGGACTCAAGATTAGAAATGTAGGGTAGTGGAGGTGCTTTTAGAATAAATGAAAATATTTTATTCAGCTTCGAAGAAGGGTCTCCAGAGATCAAATTAGAAGCTCGCTGTGAAGGGAGATGTTTAGGCATGCTCTGGAATTATTTATCAGCATTTTATGCTTGTGTGAGAATAAGCAGACATTATGTTTAAATTAAACAAAGGGGGAAAGAAAACAAGCCTTTTCAGTAATTTGACTGCTAATGATATTTCTGAATTATTCTCAGCTTAATAGTTTAAGTAATTTGCAATGATAATAATTGTTCCCGCTAAAGCTACAATAGTGGTGTGTTTTTTCCCCTTTTTACTAAGATTAACCCCCTTTAATACCTTTAATGGACACGTAATTGCAAATCTATCCTGGGCTTTGTTAATTTTGAAATTTGTTTTCTTCTTCTTGACATTTCTTTTAATTTAATTTAATTTTATTACATTCATCAACAATTTGAGAAACTGACTTCAAAGTCCATTAAAAAGGAATAAATGTTGTTTATGTCTCACTTGTTTGTCTTTATTTATAATGAGGCTGATCTTGCTCACACAACAAGCACAGTTTCATCCTCTCTTCAGAAATAATGTGCTTTGACCATGAGCTCATTTAAAACACTTATGTGTTTAGGGTTTGTTGGTGAGATGGAAACTGGTCACAGGCAGGTATGGGTGTCTATGAAATAATTAAATTAAACACCAGATCCTACCCCAAATTAAGACCACAAACCTGTGGTTTTAAATAACATCAGGTGGTAAAGTTGAACTAAAAGCCATTCAGTTGTGCTCACACACATGAATACTCAACATTATCACAAATAATTGGAAATTGAAAATACTCCACTGTGAAAGGCAGCAGGTTTAATAAACTCAAAACTAAACCCTTAAGTGTTACGACTGCTTTTCATACTGATGAAATGTAAATATATACTTTGACATTTCGTCAGGCAGTAAATTGTCTGTCTCCTACCCCAAACTAAGTCACCACATTAATCATAGGCACTGAAGTGACCAGAACTGCAGAAACTTCTCTTGGCAGTCACTGTGATGTGCTTGATGGAAATGATATTTTCCCTAGAAATTCACTTTGCCTGTTTAAATATTCTTGGTTCAAAGTAGCTATTTTTTAAAGTATATCATTATCTGTTTTCAAGTAATTTCCATTGTTTTTATTCCATTGTGACTTAAAATTCAAAAACTAAAAAAAATGGAATGGAAAAGAAAGAAAAGAAAGTGAGTTGAGGTGAACTGAGTACTCAGTAAGAGTGCAGTAATTCTTTCACCGAAGAGAGAAATGCAGCAAAATTATTTGGAATAAAAAATCTTGTATTTATACAAACATAAATACCAAAAATGTGATTTGACAAGAGTAATTTTCAATATAAAATATTTCTGTTAATCTAAAATTTCTCAATGTTCATGACTCAGAAACATTGCTTAACCATCTGTTAATACTTTTCTAGGTCCTGAAAATCAACTAATACAATATAATCCATTTTAAAGATCAAGAACACAAGATAATGCTGAAAATTAAAATGAGGTAAAAGTTGTGAAAGAACAACTCATTGGAGAAAGTGTTTGCTGTGCCAGGTGAGCCCCTGGGTTCAGACACCCAGCACCCATGCAAAGCCTGGTGGCAAAAACCAGTCTGGAATCCTGGTACAGATCTCAAGTCTATATATTGGCCACCCAGCTTATCTGAATCAAGAAGATACAGGTTTATTGAGAGACTACACCTCAAAAGATGAAGTGGAAGACGACTAAGATCCTAGTAATTATAGAATTACTACAGTTAGAATCCTATGTTAATTGCAGCGGTACCACTCATAAACACACACACACACACACACACAACACACACACACACACACACACACACACACAATTTCAAAAAAATTAATCAGCAATACAAAGGAAGGGAACAAGTTGATAAACGTATTAATTGAAATTTATTAAATATTGCAGCAACAGTTTCTTTGGAATTTGCCTCATATCTTATTTGCATGTCTGTCTACTCAGACCGTAACTAAATTGCTTAATTTTCTAAGATGCTAGATTTTTTTCCTTAAGTCTCCCCTCCCTTAGTGATATGATTTTCTCAAGTAAAGTTACACTTTTCACAATAATGTATTTGGCATTTTATCTCTTTTGAAAGTATGAAGAATTATCTTGTACTATTACTTCTAAATATTTCTACCCATTTCGTCTATAAGCAATCCCATTTGTAGCTTATCCTTTGTCTTTGTATGTTTATGTGTGTGCGCATGTGCTTGCATCTGTGTGTGTGTGTGTGTGTGTGTGTGTGTGTGTGTGTGGTGTGTTAAGAGGGCACTTGTATGCGTGTGCCTGTGGAGACCCAAGGATGATATCGGGAATCATTCTGAATTGCTGTTTCTCCTTATTGCTTTGTTCGGGAGCTTCCCAGACTCCTCTTTCCAGGGACAGAATTATAAGCCACCACCATTTCTACCTGACATTTTCACGTGGGATCTGGGGATCCAAACTCAGTTCCTTTTGCTTGTGTGGCAAAGTCTTGAAACCTGAATCATCTCTTTAGCCCCTTTTTAAATGATGCCTGATACTTCCAAAATGGCTACAAAACTCCAATAATATAAAACTTAAAAATCAGAATATAAATCAACAATTACTTGTACCCTGATCTGTTAACCTACAACAATCTTTTTGTGCTGATATATTTGCTCCATACAGTCTGGAGAATTATTTACGACAATCAAGCTTCTGGTTTTGAGTGAGTTTATTAAAGTGCATATGAAGTAACAATAAAAGAAGGAACAAGTAGTAACAGATAGATAGAAGCAGCAAATAGGTGCAAAATGGCAAGTCGGGTGCTC
This sequence comes from Typhlomys cinereus, assembly GCA_023101885.1. NCBI lineage: Eukaryota > Metazoa > Chordata > Mammalia > Rodentia > Platacanthomyidae > Typhlomys > Typhlomys cinereus. The sequence goes on along the minus strand of JALPQD010000385.1, from coordinate 124,526 downwards.
ACAGCACCCATGAGAGACCTTTGCAGCAGCCCAAGGTGGGAGAATGAACAAAAGGAACGTCATTGTGGCAATGCTTACAACACCCCACAAAAATCAAAGCAGTTTGCCTGCATGGTTGCTGATAAATGACCATCTAATGGCTTAAGGGAACAGGGGTTTATTTCCTTACAACAGTCCAGTTCCAGTTCTCAGTCCAGCTTGATGGGAGAGCACACACCAACACCAGGGCCAAGGAACTGGCTACACCATCACCACATAACAGCTGAGAGAGGGACAATTCTTACTTGCAAACCAGCCTGTCTGGCCAAGTGTACGTAAGTGTACATAAGTGTCGACTTCCTCAACCAACTCTCAGTATTTTATTTACCTGTTCAAGACCTAGTCCTGCCACCATGGACTAGGTCTTCCCCATCAATTAGACAATCTCTTGCAGGTTTGCTCTGGGCTTAACTCAACCATTAATTCTCTACAAATGTGCCCAGAGCTCAAACCTTCAACAGTTGAGTTGGCACCTGTGCCAACTATGACAAACATCAACATGGTAGTGCTTACAAATCAAAGCAGGTGTGCTGTGGATTTCCAAGCAGAAGAGCCTCCCTCTTCTCTCCATGCATGAGCTTCCTCCACACCTCCCACCACCACATTCTCCTGCCACTGAATAAGGAATGGTATCTTTGTTAGAAATGGTTTGTTTTCTAGATATTCTCAAGCACACGGTTTTTACTATTCTTCATTACAGTCAGGCTAATTTGACCCAGAAGTGGGGGGTTTTGGAGAACACGAAGATATGAATGCTTGAGTCTGTAGTGGTGGTCAGGTGGGGGACAAGTCTCACTTCCAGGTCCACCTCTTGGTGAATTTGTCAGAATTCATCAATGCAATATATATTATAACATCTGTGATTCATAGTAAGAGCTTAATTTCTCTGCTTTTGCAAATAATGGATCTTTATTCTAGAGCATGGACTAAGCACAGACTAGAAAACATGACACTGTGATTCTGCCAGTGCACAGCTTCTCTCTCCACACGGCTCTCCTCTGCAGTGCAGCTTACCCCTTGCATCTCCATCTGATGTCTCCATTTTAACTTGGGATTCACCTTTACTGCTTCACAAAATGGTCTCTTTGGGTCTTCTTGCTTTCACTCTGACACATATGACCTGAACGGGAGACTTGCAAGTCTATGGAGCAAGAGTGCATGACTCCTCTCTCTGTCATGGATAAAAAAAAACAGTGCCAAATATACAATACTGCTAAGTTCTGCAGCCAGTTTGGGCCACTTGCAGCAGCCTGAGTGTGCTAACCCTGGGGCGCGTTTTCTCTACACTGTCAAGGAGGGAGGGATCACAGTAATTCTGCACATTGCAATAAATACTCAATGAAACGGCCTAAGGGAGAAACAAGCGGCTTTCTTCTTGACTTACAATTATCTGATTGTCTGATTACAGTTCTCACTCCAGCTAAACAGTAGACCAAGACCACTGGCCACATCACATCCACAGTACTGCTGAGACAGGGGAACCCTTCCCTTGCCAGATAGCATGTCTGTCCACGTATGCTGAAGAATGCCAATCTCCTTAGCCAGCTCCCTCCATTTTGTCTGCCTGCCTGAGTAATTTTCCTAAGCATCATGGGATGGGTCTCTACCTGCCAATTAAGAAACCTCATGCAGGCTTTCTCAGGATTTAACTCAACCGTTAGTTGTTTATACATGTCTCCAGATTTCCAGTCTTCGACTATCAAGTTGACACTTGTATCTAACTATCATGAGGGGAAATTCCCTCAGCTGCAGTCGTAGCTTATATTCAATCTTTTTACATGAATTTTCATTTCAATGAAAATTTTGAGGTGTGGGATCTTGTCCTTGAATTACTTTTCCTGTTGTCCCAATGTACAACAAGTTTTGGATTATTTTTAAGAATTCTAGTCTTCTCTCTAGCATGAAAGGTGGCTGCCAGTTTAAAGTGTTCAAGTTCTTTAGCTCTTTTTTTTACATCATTTATTTATTTATTTATTCAATTGTGTGTGTGCATATGTGTGTGTGTGTAGAACCATAGGTGATTTCAGGAACCACCATGGACCACCTCCACCTCCACCTTGGTTACTCTGCCCCAGGATTCATAGACTCCGCCCTACCAGGACCAGAAATGCAGGCTGCCCCCGCTTCTGCCTGGTGTCTATACGTGGGGTCTAGGATCTGAACTCAGGACCTTCCGCCTACAAGGCAGAGGCTTAACCCCTGAGCCACCTCTCCAGCCCCAAGTTCTTTAGCTCTTAAAACAGCACATCTTTCTGTCCCACTTGTTACTCTTTTTCAATATACGCCTTGATAAGAACATCAATAATTACCCTGCCACAGTCTGAGTGCTACCCTACCTTGAAATCTCATCTATCAAACGTGTTAGTTCATTGCCTTTAAATTAAGTCTCCCAGGCTTCTGGTCTTCTATACACCTCTAGTAGAACCCATTGGTATTAGTTCACAGCATTCAAAAGCATTACACAGCAAAATTCCAAGCTTTTCCACATTCCTCCTACAACCCAGTTCCAAAAGCCTAAGAACCACAAGACCAGGTTCATCACAGTGCCGACCCCACTTCTGGTACTAAACTTTTATCAGTCATTTTACAAGCTAGTTTTGCAACTATCCAACAAAACAACTTGAGGAATGGAGGGTGTGTTTTGGGGTCCTATCTCAAGGGTAGAATCCACCGTGATGGGGAAGCCATGATGTCAGTTGGCTAAGGTGGTTGGTCTCCTTGCATCAGCTGGGAAAAAGCAAAGAGGCAAATGGGTTCAGAAGATTTTCCCCTTTTCACTTAGGCAATTTGGTTGAATCATCCCAAGATAATCTTGAAAATCCCTCACAGACATACTCAGATTTTTTTTCTCCTTGGCAAGTTTAGATCTGGTCAATATTCAGAAAATAAAATAGCATCCAACTTTATGTATCTCTACATCTAATTTATGACACACGAATCTAGTCCTGTTCGCTCCTTAAATTCCCCTCCTTTCCTTTTTTTACTACTTTTTGTCAATATCATTAATTCCATATCTCATCTTCAGAACTTTTCTTTCTGTGTGTTTTGGGTAACGACCTTACCTGTATTGTTCTTTCATTCATGTCATAAGCCTGGGATGCTGAACAAAAAGCTTGTAAAGAAGCACACAATCCAGCTACTTGGTGACATTCTAAAATGATGGCTCCTAAGGCTTTTCGCCCATATTCTCTCACATCTCCCTAAATATTTTCAGATCTCCCTAATGTTTGACCTTATGATTTCATCGTTTATCTTCAAAGATAAGGTTGTTCCTTAAGAATCAGAACTAAAGAACTTTCTCTGTATTTCATCCAGAAACTTTAAACATTCCTTCCTATCACCAAGAAAGATGTGGCTTCCTATAAGTTAAAAGTCAATAAGTAAATAAAAAAGTCAAATAAGTAAACAAAAGCCTTCCTCTTTCACAAGATATCCCAACTGCTGTTTGTTTATCTCCTGAAAGGCCTGTTCCTCTTCTCCCTCATTTCTTGTCCCTTCTTCCTGTGGCATCTATAGGACAATCTCATTAGACTTCCCTAGCAGCTTGGTGACAACTCGTGGAGAGTTGTCAGTCGTAATGTTACTTTATTATTTTGTCCCATTTGATGTCTTTATTCCAATAGCTTCCTCTCTTTGTCTTGCTGAGCCTCGATTTCACCAAACGCAGAATAAATTCAATAATGCATGCCTTGTTGCACAATTCAAAAAAAAAGTTTGGCTTTTTGGGGGGGTAGCTTTAACAGTGTTATTGAAGAAATTGCGTTCTTAACTACTGAATGAGGTCTCACAAAGATCTTTGTTCAGACCTTTTAAGTGTGTGTGTATCTAGGTTACTCTTTTCTTTCACTTAATCTACAGAATCTGCAAATTCCTCTGTGTGTGCATAGCATCTCCACACTCCAGCTGGCCTCTACGCTGCTAGCTCCAAAATATATATACCCAGCCCAAACATCTCCTCGGAGCTTCTGCTACCATACTTCTACTTAGATATCTACTAGACTTCTAAAATTCAACAAAGCCCAAATTGAATATAGCATCTCCCTGCTCTCCAATCTGCACTTCCTCTGCCTTCTGTGTTGTTGATTAGCCCTGCTGTTACTGCAGCCGTAAGCTGAGTTTGCATGAAGAGTCCCTCATGGTGTCTTCATCTCATCTATCAGAATCATTTATAATTATTACCTTATGCCAGGTCTTCACTGTCTCTACGCTACCTGGTCTCTTCAAAATCTGTTTTCCCAGCTTATACATGAGACCTGTGCATTTGGGTCTCCCTCTTCCCCTGTCCTACATATACTTCGCATGGGTTTAGTAACACATATGTGTCTCAGATGGATAAATTCTGACTCAAACTTAGCTTTTTCCATGAAAAATTCTTCCAGATGATGTCATGATGTCTTTTGAGTATTCCTGACTTTTCCATGGTTCTTGCTGCAGTTTTCTTTTTTTTTCCACACTCTATTCCCTTAAATATATAATTATAGATTATATATATTATAGGTTATATCTATCTTTATCAATATCTTACAAGTTAAATAATATTCAAAAAGCTCATAATTGTCTTAACTGAATGAACTGTAAGTTTTGAAACTTTGGAGAATGATTCATACCTAATACGTCCATTCTCTTAATAAACCTAATGAACATTAAAACAACTGAAAACATAAATTTTAAATCTTGTCTTTAACATTTAAAACCCCCAAGACTATGTGTCACCTGGTACCACTATTCTGAGGGCCAATGTCAGATATGTGCAATGCTTATCTGTGCCTCTTACAACAGATAAACTTGTGCACACTCCTGTCTTTCCTTTACAAAGCCTAAGATTATGTATAGGGCCATAGTGAAGACAAAAGAGTGATTGATGTCTTGCAAGGTGCTGCTGGTAATATGATACCAGGAACAAAATAATTGGCAGCTATAAATTTAAAAATCATTACATCTGTATTTTCTAAAAGTAACATGATTGTATGTAATCATTATGTTTTCAATTTTCAAATATCATAGTATTTAAATAGAGTCTCTTTAGTAATTGAGACATATTTTTCATGAATTCTCTATGCAGAGTCATCAACCATTCATCATATAGTACAATTTGAAGTCATGAGTAATATTCAACAAAAAATAATTTAGTAGTCAACCAGAATGGTTTGCAGTAATTGTTTTTACCCCATATGGAAAACTTATAAATGGTCATGTTAATATTTGCCTATTCAACGCATTTTCTAAGAGGAGAAAGAATTTTAAGATACAAAGGCCTTAATTGTCCACTGGAAAAAAATACATACAAATTATTTTAACTTACAGAAACACAAGACAAGCATATCTTTGTTTTTCCAACATTTTTTGGCTTATCCAGTTTTCATGACTGAATTTCCACATGGAAAAAGAAGGATATGTAATAAAACTTGAGACAGATTCATAACAGTGACAGAGAAGATGGTTTCTGGTACAAGTTTTTACTAAGGATGAATTCTCCATGTACTAAAGTAGAGAGTCAAGAATTTCCCAGCAAACTGTACTCTCTTCTGTTCTGTTCTCTAATGAGATATTTGAATAGGTACAACAGGTCTGGAGGTAATGCACATCTAATGTCACTCACTGTATTTGGAATGAAACACTGCCCAAAAGTTTGTGACAAAATTGAATTTGTTTTTAATACATCTCAACTGTGTCTTTCCTCCTTCGTTTTTTCCAAGTAGTCAAACCAAAAAGAATCACTTACTGTTTCCACATTGTCTTTGTTATCGAATAAGTTAGAGGCATTTATCAACAAAAAAGCCTCGAGCCCTGAAGCAAATTTCATTGTTATAATTTTAAATTATAGCAGACATTTCAGGAAATGTTTTGGATCCTAAAGACAGAGAAAATCATCTTACTAAGCTCATGTTTCCACAGCGAAATAACAGATCATGTGGTAAACTGAGAGATAGTTTCTAAGCCATGATGCTCTCACATGCTTATGATAACATGGAAATTCTGATCTATCTGATTCGGGTTACCCTGATTTATCCTGATTTTAGGATAAACCCTCTGTTCCTATTAATTTTATGAAAAATTAATATTGTTATACTATTATCAGAACTCCTAACAGAGATACATGAGGAGACCGTTTTACAGCTCCATAGATTTCTTCTATGTCCCAAGAATGTGCAGTGTATTTTAAGCAACTGAAGACAACATGAAGAAGAGGAGGAAGAAGAAAAGTAGGAGGAAGATGAAGAGGAGTTAAAGGAAGAGAAAAGGAAGAATAGAAGAGGAAAAGGAGGGGAAGGAGGAAGAAGAAGAGGGGAAGGAGCAAATGCATCTAATCCTGGCTGAAAAATCAATCTCTTAGTGAACTAGGATTTTAGCTTAATCACAGCTGAGCTCTTCTGAAGAGGAAGACTCAGTACTGTGGTGCACACCTACCTTACCAAGGTAAACGTTATTTCTAAGTAAGTGCATGCATCCCATACTCCCACCTTAACTTTAGAATGTTCACTCAGATCCCCCTCACCAAGACAGCAGCACTGGGGAAGCACTTGCTTCCCTTATCAGTAGCCTCTGAAATCCTGGTCTTTCCGGTTCCCTGGTATTGTCGACTTGAAAGTTAATGTGGTACTTAATGTGGCACCCAAAGTATAAGCTGCCATGTTTTGATTGTGCAACCCTGAAATACAATTGTAAGCATGGGGCAGAGCAGGAAAAACACAGACCATGTTCTGCACTGCTTCCCTCCAGACCTGTAGATATGTGAAGAAAGAACTCAAGAAAGATTGCTGTTTAATTACCTTATTCACTTGTTATTTATCTTAAAACCATTCATGGTGCACATTAACAAAAATATTCCTCATTCAGGTTAACCTGGTGACTTATAACTTATTTTTGTTTTGGTTTGTTTTGGATAGTCACAATAGGCTAAGTGACATTTTTCCAGTATCACTAGACTAAATAAATGTGTAACACATTTATTAACTTTTTAAATACAAATATTAGTGGATCTTCAGATCCCAACAACTTCATGGTCCATCGGGCTTAACATAACCTCTTGAATCTCAAGCAGGACACTGCATACATCATTCCTTGTTCTACAAAAATGTTTGTGTGGCATTTGGTTTCTATTATAGCAACTGTTGAATACTGATTTCCATAAAGATAGGATGCCATTGAAAAGGTATGCTGTTTGACCAGTAGATAAAGTGGATCATTGAGTAAAGGCACTTGCCAAGCAAGCCTGACCACTTGAGTTTGATACTAGAATTACTTAATGGTGGACAGAGAGATACATTCTTCAATATTTGAAGGAGGTTCAAAAGTTATGTCTCCATGAACAACTTCAGTGTGGATGGATGGGAAATCTGTGTCCTGAACCATCCAGATCCTCACACTGGCAACTCAGTATCAAGTAGTCTCCACATATAGAGTCTTCACATATGGAGATGCCTATCAATGTAAAGTTGAAAACAGATCCTGAAATCAGAAGTCCAGGATGGTCGATCAGAACTCAGTACTACAAAGAAACTACCCAAGCTGAAGTCATATTTCTGTAATGGCAAGCTCATCCATGGGATCCAGTGTTTGATTACTTGGACCACAGTTGGAAGTAGTTTCAGAAGGGTTCTCACACTTGTGACTTAACTCATACAAGAGAGTTTCTGGGAGTGGTCCTCAAAGGTGATATCCTCTGTTCTTGTCTAAGATTTCTTCTTCCTGATAGACTAAGGTGTAGCCAATCTATACCCAAAGTCTAGCTGTCACAGACAGAGCTAACCAGCCACAACAATGTACCCACTGTATCAGTTACTCTACTCTGTTGCTGTGAGACAATCAACAACACGTGCAACTTAAAAGAGAAAGGGAGATAGATCCATCTTCCAGAAGGGAGATGCAGTCCTGACTGGCAGAAGCTGGAGGCAGCTTAAGTCATGTCCACTATGGAGGCTGAGGGAGCACGAACTGACACCTAGAGACGACCCATGAACGATGGAAGCAGAGCGGTGCTAACCACCTCAAGACCAACCCCCTGCAACATGAATACGCCTTCTTCCATCAAGATTCCACTTCCCCCAAGCCATCATGGTCTTCTTCAGCACTGACAACAGCTAAGGATTCAAACACATGGGCCTGTGCGGGTGGGGGAAACAACTCACACATCAAACCATGAGGACCACCACAATGAACTGACGTTCTCTAAAACTGGGAACCAAATTAAATCATTTGTCTCTTATTTCTGTTTGGTGAAAAGTGGCTGATACAAGGGTCTCCTCTGTGCATGATATCCATGAGGAGCCTGAGATACAGAAATGCACAAATGTGCAGGATGTTCCTTGCCTTCTCATGGACCACATTGAACTATTTGTTCACTCACATTTGGATTTGGCACTCTGCAATTAATTTCTTATCTTCCTATCTTTTCCTTTCCTTAGTTACTCCTTTCCCCTTTTCCTTTCCCCCTAAGTTACTCCCCAAACAATACTATCATTTAATTTTTTATTATTTTTTGCCTAGTTATACAAGCTCAGTAGAGACTCCCTCCTTCCCCCTCCTCCTCCCTTCCTTTCTGTTGTCTCCCCAGCCCACTGTCTCCCCTTTCCTCTCTCTTACCCCTCTTTCCTCCCTAATTTTCTCTTGGTGTTTCCTGCTTACTCTCTCCCATCTTCCAGAACATGTGTTTATGGAGTGCTGAATTTCTCTCTGAGTCGTCCACACTAGAGAGGATTCAGGACTCAGTAGCATACCTTTCTTGGGCTGCCCTCTAATATGGGAACTCTGTTATGTCTGTTTCACCCTTTGCTTTTAAGGATCCTACTGTCTAAAGCCTTCTTCCCTGAGACCTGTGCTAGACTTTGAAGGCTTGTTGACATGTCAGCCATTGTGCAGGTCAGGCAAGGTCAAATCACATTGTAGTAATGTCCTGGGTGCGGCAGCCCAGATGTGAGTGGAGTATCTTGCCTACTGGTAATACTCATTTACTTATTGCCTTCACCAGTAAATTTCGGCAGAGATCACCCAAGCATAATGTATCTTTGTGTGTGTACCATCAAAATTTTACCTGGTAGGAAGACTATTGTTTCCTCGGCTTGGTGGTTACTACTTCAGTTTGAGGCCAACGTCTTTCTGAGAAGGAAAATGAATCGTTTTCATCATCAGACTCTACAATCCAAACTATCAATTTTCCAAGCTAAGAATTTGGCTGCTCTCAACTGGACAAGTTGACACAGTGGATCACAGGCTTCAAGCTTAGTCATTAGAGGAAAGAATAATCTGTCTCACCCAAAGAGCCACAAGATCATTTTGTGTTTATCATGAATCAAAGCTCAAATTCCTTTAGACCCATCAAATGTATAGAACAGATGTATAATCTCTGTGTGCTACAGTCCCTGTGTGTGCAGTGAGATTTAAGTCATTCTTTGATGCAATAGGAATTAAGTCAGTCATCTTGCAAAAGATCTGAGAAGCTCTGCTTTAACCTTAGCTTAAAATATCATGTCAGACACCAAGTTTATTTTCATCAGGAGGTGAAATTATTGGGATTTACCAATGAGCAACAATTGGTCATTTAATGCAGTGGTGTTAGGTAATATATGAGGCCCAAAAAAGAGACTAATGGTAAAGGGTGACTAAGAATTACAAATGTATTTTAATTAAGTTTGTTTTTTGTTAATATGCATTAAATAATGAAAGATATTATGTTTTTCTGCACATGTATGCAGATATCATGCACCAATCAAATCAAAATTCATTCTGGATACCTCCTCTCCCTTATGTATACGCCCTTCCCACACTTTAGCAATCACTCTTTTGCATTAAGAATGACTTAGTTTTTAAGCTTCCACCCACGACAGACAAGATGCAGTAGTTGTCTGTGTCTACCTCATTTCAGTTAGGATTATGTCCTTCATTTCTGCGCAGTCTGCTGCAAATGAGGATTTCATCCTTGTTTCAGTCATCTACTGATAAGCACCTGTGCTGAATCCATGCACTAACTCTCAGGCACGGTGCTCACTAAACACAGAATTGCTAGTATCTCTTTGGTATGCTGACTTCCTGCCCTTTAAACACATACGCGGAAGTGGGGCAGAAACACCAGAAGCCAGGACCACAGGAGGAAGCTCTGTGGAAGGAGACACATTGCAGCCTTCCAAACGCGAGCCCTCTGTAGATGAGCAAACGTAACAGCAACCCTGTATTACTTATCACAGCGACTTCCTCATTCCCTTAGGTGATTTTCTTTTCCATCTGAAAATATTAATGACTTAAAGACCAGAGTCAGTCATTCAAATAGATCACTCATTTCTTCCCCATACTTTAGGAAGGAAAATATTAAAAACTGGGAGAACTGAGCAACATCACTAAATTGTCACATGCAAGTTGGAAAGTCTATTATTTCAACAGGAATGTTACATATGAGTCATTGCACAACAAATTTCCTGAAGATAATCATCTCTACACATTCTCTACTGTAAGTCAGGAAGTTTCTATTTATTTATTAATGGTAATTTTATTTATGATATTAACTTTAAAAAGACATATTTGATATGCAGCCAAATAACATATTGGCTATATTTTCAACGTTTCATAACTAGTACAAAGACTAATAAGTTGATAAACATTCGTAAAAGCATTTGTGCATACCAAATTGAATCAGCCCTTAGGAACTCTGGACACTGTATATTTTAACCCATCCTCCTATTCTTTCCTACTTCTTCATCTTCAAGTTGGCAAAATAACTTCTTTCGCATGCCTGCTTTCAAGTAAAGATTAAGGAGATAAAATTGGTAGGCAGATCAAAGAGGACTAAATAAGTACTGTAATTTTCAGTGAAAATATTATGGGTATTTGTATCCTATGCAGTAATGAAAATGGAAATTGTTTACTCTGGGGACCCTTGCCACATTATCGTTAAATTATTTGCATCTTGATAAATGATTTGCATGCTAATGAGAACATATTCCCAGAGCAGCCTTTCCAAAGGCTTCTCTGTAGTTCTTTCGCCAGGTATGCATGATATTGTTGGATTCAAAGATAGAAACCTCAAAAGGTCTGTGGAGTAAATTGCTTCACCCCTTTCTTTTCACAATATTCATTTGGGATTGTGAATGTTCTGCTTGAAATTTACAAGCTTATTGATAATGAGTTCTTCTTCATTCTGTAAGATCTTTTTGTGAATCTACTTATTTATGAATTTACTTATTTAACTTTCTTGATTCTACCACAATTACCTTCCTTACTATGATCTGAAAGTCCCTCTTTCTTTCTTTCTCTCTTTCTCTTTTGTTTTTCTCTCTCTAAAGATATAAAGATTAAATTCTCTAATAGTATATTTTAGGTCAGAATTCTTTTCCCAGCCAATGTTTTGCATTTGACTTCAATATATATGCCACCCAAAAGGAAAACAGAAAGGAACTTTTCTTTAAATTGCAGATAGATTTTGGCCTGTTTGGGTGAATTTTAATTCCTCTGTTCACACTCTGAGTAAAGTTCATTATGCTGATGTCCCTACATGTGGTATTCCCAACTACTGCAGTAGAAGTTCATATGTGATGTGAAGTGTGTGTGTGTGTGTGTGCATGTGTGTACAACCGTGCATTCTCATGCCTGTGCTCTTGTGCGTATGAGCATGCGCATGAAGGGCAGTGTGGGTGTTTTGCAAATAAAACCTTGGTCCTCTCAAGGTTTTTTTTCAAGACTTAAAATACAACTTGAAAGGTTAGTGGGGAAAGTGGAAGCTCCCAAGGGGGAAGATCTTCTCCCATACTCGCTTGGTGGAGAACAAATGAGCTAATTGGAAAACTAGAAGTTCTGGGATTTGCTAGTGAAACAGGTGAAATTGTAGCTGGTGATAATTAAAGGCTAATTATCTTCAACCCACAATTGGCCATGGGACATTCTTCCGGGACACCATGGGAGGGGCTTAGGAGAAGAGCAGGGGGAGGGCAGGGAGAACGATCTGCAGTTCCTTACTACACTCGCACTCTTGACTCTGTGCTGGGATCCAACCTGGGCATTCTCAGAGCCCGCACTTCCTCCCTCTGAATCCATGTCCTGATCAGCACATGCAACTCCTCAGCGTTAGGCTTTGTGAGGCTCAAAAGCTCTCTGTAGGGAAGAGAGCAGAGTCCTTGATCATATCCCAAAGGGGACATTTTCTGATATGCAAAAGTACCAGGTTACCTGCTCCAGATAGCTCAGTGATGGACCCCATGCTTTGGTGCACATCATCACTGACAGCCATGGGAATCGGCATTATCAGATCCAGGTAAAGGATGAGGTGAGCCCCTACCATGCCCCAGGCAGTGTCTAGTTTGTCTTTGACGCTTACAGAGACAGGAGAGATCTGAGAAGCGTTCTGCTGCAGATCCTGTGTCTGTGCTGAGTGACTCTGAATAGCTCGAGCCCGGAGGACGCTTGTAGGACAAGCACATTTCAGAAGCTAGGCCTAGTGAAGGGATCTCTGGAACAAGGCACGGTGTACCTCCTTACACTACTGCTTCCTCGTGGGCATGCATGAGTGCCAGGACACGCGTTCATGTCACAGGACGTTGCCTTCCCCCACCACACACGATTCCCTTAAAGGCGGTATGTTCCGACATGACCGTATATGGAATCTGACTAGAGCCGAGCCATTTGGAAGATCTGCTGACAAGCCAGCAACATCCGTGGACTTGCTGAGGATTTTTCAGATGGTTCCCCAGTGACAATGATGTAATACTCTGAAGCCAGTCAGGACTGTGATTTCTAAGGGAGGGAGAAAGCCACAATATGGAGGATTGAGCAAAGAAAAGGAAAATCCACGGTTGCAGGGCCACTGAGACTTCGGTGCCGAATGCATCTGCCCCCTTCCACGCAGAACTCCTCCCCTGGAATTTAGTCATTTAACACCTCTTGGCACAGTGAGTCAAAAACTTGTGGTTTTAAATAATTAGCATGAGGATTTTGACAGTTGGAAGGTTACTCTAGCCAGGTATGAGGCAGGCGCACTAACAGAGGGACTTGTGCGGTTACTGCCAAGCCGCTCACCTCCCACCATCAATAAAGAAGCGCGCGTGGTCCCTTCAGCGGATCCCAGACTTAGCAAGGTCACGACGCCAAATGGATTTGGAGAAAATAATCAATTATATAATAGAAAAGGCTTTCCACAGAACAATGGTCCGAGCTGAGGGAGCGATAGACTCCGTCCCTGCACTCAGAAAGTAAGAGAGAGGGACAGCTAGCAAGCAAGGAGAAAGCAGAAGAAAGCGCCCGGAGACCCTGGAGCGTGCAGGACAAGTACGACCAAGAGAGGAGTCGTCTCCAAGCAGCTCCAGACGAGCGCCTAGTTGTTGTTCCCAACCATTCCCGGGTTTTCTAGAGGATCAAAAGGGATGAGAATTGGCTGGGACAGGATGGCAGAGAAAACCAAGACTGGACACCGGGGGCGGTGTCAGCGGAGGGGGGTGGGCTGCGTGATCCGGGACCGTCTTCGCAGTGGCTGGAAGGCGCTGATGCTCTGAGTCTTGGCAGTGCGGGTCCTGCGCAGTGACCACGTTTCTTGAGAGAAGAAATTTCTTCATTAGAGAAGCCTGGGCTTTTATCCAGGGACAAGAAAGTTGTTCTGCCCTTACATTCCACAGGGCATTTGTGCCAAGCGAATCACGCCTGGACGGTCTGCTTAGGTTTCTACTGGAAATAAAAGAAAGCGGGTGGGGGCAGGGAAGGGGGAATGTTCTTGGAGTGAAAAACCAGAAATCTACTCTAATTAGACTAATTTAACTGAGTTCATTTCATGACTTGAAGGAATTGGAAAGAGAAGTTGGAATTATGAAATTACAGTCTTGAAGATCCATGATTTTGACTGAATTTGCACTGTAATGTATATATAATATATGTTTACATATAAACATGGGTTATTGCCTATAATTCATTTCAGCTATTAAAGTTATCTGTGAATTCATGTTCAACATAACATATCTATTTAACTTTAAATGTCATGTTTTTGCATGTAGCGATATCATACATATGGTAGAAATGACTTGAGGGGTTTTAGCTTAATCGACATGCCACTGCTATTTTAAAATAAATAACACGTTCATTAGAAACTGATATGTCAGAGAGCTAATTATTATTCTTGGCCGGTTCTGCACACAGGCACATTTTTTGAGTGTGCTTTGCAGCTAGACACCAGTAGCTTTGCAGATGCGTGTTATACATTAAAGACAAAAGGCTCCTTTTAATTAATACACAGCTCCTACCTGACCTAACTGGAGCACTTTGGGGAGAGCTAGCCTTGACATTTTCTTTTTGTTATGATAAAACAATTTTATCAGTAAATTGGGTTCTTTGACAATTTCAGGCATGTATGCAGTGGATACACTTCCTCTCCCTCCATAGGCATGTGTCTTATCTTCCCGGCAGCCTCCTCTCTGCCCTGCCTATCTCTTTCCCGTATTCATGGCTTCCTTGTGTCCCAAGGAGGAGAGTCAAGGCCCTGCATTTGACTATGGGCTTGGAACTAGCCACGGAGCCTTCTGGGCCCCTCGGAGCGTTCACCACTGGATGCTGAACCTCTCTTTCTCCCAGAACCAGTTAGATATCAGCAGCAAATAGGGGGACCCACAGGCCCCTCCCCTGCAGAGCTGTCACTTATTGGAGTGTCACTTCATGTTTAAATATCTAACTAGCTTTTTAAAAGACAAGTCTTACAAGTACTGATGACAGGGAAGTTTAATGATTTCATAAACTCTTTAACTAAAATCTTTCATTTTTTTTTCTTTATGAGACTTACGTACGACACAGCTACCTAATTTGTGATAAAGGAGAATTCCAAGTTTTATTCCCATTTCTGTACACACCTCTTCACTAATTTCTCAGTAAACATGTGAGCTGTGGTACAGTTGATATGACTTTAAGAATTGTCTGCTTCCAAAAATTATCTCTCATCTGTGTCTATAAGTACCAAACATTTCAAATAATAGAAAAGAAAGTGTCATAGTTAGGCACAGGTGTCAACTTGACAGTTGAGGGTTTGAGCTCTGGGCACATTTGTAGAGAATTAGTGGTTGAGGTAAGCACAGAGCAAACCTTCAAAAGATTGTTTAACTGATAGGGAAGGTCCATGGTGGGTGGGACTAGGCCCTGGAATAAAATACGGAGAGCTGATTGAGAAAGTTGGCATCCTTGTGTACACTTGGCCAGACATTCTGGTCTGGCAAGTAAGGATCGTCCCTCTCTCAGCCATTATGGGGTGTGGCCAGTTCCCTCGGCCCTGGTGTTGGTGCGTGCTCTCCCGTCAAGCTGGACTGACTGTACCCAGACAGTCATAAGAAAATAAACCCCTTGTTCCCTTAAGCTGTTCGATGGTGATTTATCAGCAGCCATGAGGGGAACTACAACAGAAAGTCAAAAAGCATCATTTGGCTTTGTTGGATGAGAAACCTGGAAGAATTAATCTTTGTGTTCAGTGAATATTTTATTAAGTTAGCTTTCAATAATATGTGCAAGCTACAGTTTTGAAAAAAAGCTTTGATATGCGACAGTGAAATGGAATGGAACGTACTCGCCAGACCCAAGTGCCTGCCAAAATCTGAAAAGTGAGCTGCCTTACGTTCCGGGGGGCAGGGATTCATCAAGGAAAAGATGAAGACGTGTTTGTCATTCTTCACCCGAGTGTCAAAGTTGCTATTCACCTGAAGTTGTTGACGACATTGTTTTATGACATACGTCAGGCTGTCATGACAGATGGGCCTGGGCTTGGAGCCCACTCACGAGACACTCTAAGTGCGACTTTCAACGAGGAATATCATTTTCTGAGCTCGTATGTTCTTTGCGCAAGTGTCTGTGTGCGCACATGTGTGCAGGCTGAGTGCACATCTGAACACTCACGCAGCGGCCAGGGGACAGTCAGGTGACTTCTTCCATCTCTGTCCACTTTGGCTTATTTGTTGTTCTGTTTTAGATCGTTTTATTTATTTATTCTTCTGAGGTAGGGTCACCGAACCTGGACTTCCCCATTTCCCAGACTGACCAGCTCCAGGAATTTTCCTGTCTTTACCTCCTAGCTCTTGAATTACAGACATTCACCATTTCACACAGCACTGGGGAGTCGAACCGAGATCCTTACGCGGAGGCAGATGCTACGCTGACCGCGCTCTCTCCTCAGCCCCTTTTAGCTCCTCGTCATCCATTGCATCCACCTGGACGCTCACCTGAAGGCAGGCAGAAGCTCCCGGATTCCATACTCTACATCCACCTTATCCAAAGCTGGGTATCTAGCTCATACTTTTGTAAGAATTTAATAAGCACCTTTTTTTTTTGTTACTTTGGCTCCTTCAGGAACATACTTGCCCTGCCTCACACAAAAAGGATCTCAGCAGAGGCCGATCCTCTGTCGCTTTCCATCGACCCGCAAGTTCACATCTGTGGATCACTTCCCACATGTCTCTGTGAGCGGGACACATGTCGATATTCCTGAGCTTCGACTTCCACAACCATCTCAAACTTCCAGCTGCTTTTCTCTTTGGAGATAGGTCGCACCTCCTACAATTAAAATATCACCATTAACTCATAATTTAATACACTAACACGAAACTACCTGAATATTCTCCCAAGGAGCAGCAGCAATCACTTCCAGCATTTTTATTCATTCACCTGACATCCATAAAGTCCTAGTTTATCATGATGAAGTTGAGTTTCATCAATGTTTTGGTTAAATAAGTGATGGCGCATGTCAGACATCTTATCCCTGGTTGACATTCGTTAACAAAGATCTCGACTGTAAATTATACTTACGGCTCTGATGTCAGCAGCCAGCGTTGCAATTGAAAAAGAAGAAGCCAATTGTTATTGAAATTAGGACCACCAGCAAAGAAACTTCCCAAGCAAGTTTATTATTGGCCTTACATTAAATGTATTATAAAACTGGAGCAGTGGCATAATTCAATTTCACGTTGCACAGAATTATTGATCTGGATTTTTGTACAAAGACGTCCTTTTGGAATAAAGCACTACGCAGAAAATCAATTCATTTAAAATGCTTCCTTTTATATCTAATAGCTCCCTTATGGAGGACTGAAAGTCTGCATATGAATAAAACTGCAGTCTCTCTCCCCTGGCAAGAACAAGAAGCACTATGTAAATTATAATTGGAATATCATGGTAAAATCCTAGAGGCCATAATCTTCCCACAAGATAATTGAATGTCAATAACGATCCTAGAAAACATTTAGAGCTGTACTTCGGCGTGAGGACAAATGTCCTCAGATTTAACTTTCAGAAAGTGTCCTGTTTGCTCTGTGCTAAGCATCTATCTGCCCACCTATCAAGAAACCTGAGCAAGAAGCTTCCAGTATGTGTTCAACAGCTCTGAATGCAGGCTGGAGGCTGGGTGAGTGGAGGGAGAGGCAGGGCCTTCAGCTCCAGTGCCAGGGCTGCCAGTCACTGGCACAAAGATTTGGTGAAATTGACTCATTGTTTACTTTCTAAACTCTGTCAGTTTTGCTGTTTACAAAATTTGAAAATCTCATCAAACTCGAAAATGTTTCTATACCTTCAAAACTTCAGTGTCCACATTACATTTAGAAACTGTTATTTTGTTTCATTTATTTTATTTTTTGATTTCTTTCATTTTATTCCTGTCATTTTTTTTTTTCACTGCTGCTGGGTTTGGACCAGGTCCTTCTGCCTGCCACTTAAGTGTTTTACCACAGAGCTGTACTTCTAGCCTTGAAGTTAAATTAGCTAAATGTAGGAAATAACATTGTTCTAATGTTGTTACATTAGAATTTCCAAAAGAAAGCAATCCAGTCATGATTAGGACATCACACAAAAACTCCTACTTCAGACATTGTCAAAGCAACTCATGTTTCCTTTTAAATTCAAGATGGCCGTGCTTTTTGAAATTATCAACTATCTCAGATAATGAAAGATCTTGCGTGAGGTTTGTCTCACCTAGTTTAGAAAATAATGTGTTGATTAAAAAGTGTAACTTCAGGGAGATCGAAAGGACAACTCCTAAAATCTAGCAAATTATATTTTTATGTATTTGTGATATTTGCTTTTTATAAACTCTACAAATTTTACATGCACTCATAGTATTTCCTGCTGAGGTTTAAAGATAAACTTGTTTATTAAAAATAAGGCAGTTGAAGAAGTCAGCTGTTGTGTAAACTCCCAGATAACAAAGTAGATTTTAATACGTAGGTGAGTTTCTAAGCTGACACTACTTCACTCTCTATAATCATTTCACCTGAGTTTGAATTGTAAGTGCCCTAGAATCATAGTTTGCTTCCATACTAGTCACTGATCTAAAGTTTAAGTGTGTATTAAATAATTCCATCCACATACAAAGAAGAAGAAAATAGAAGTGGGGTGTACTAGTTCATATGCCTATGAGTCAATAGAACTAATGTTCCACGTTGATTATTTTTTGTGGGTTTTGTGGTTATGTTTGTGATCAAGTTAAAAACAATCTTTGAGGTAAAACAGTTCTGTTAACTGGAAGATCACAGATTACATATGTCATAGTTTTCAGAACAGATAGTTTGTATGGTGGGACAAAGATTATAATTATTCTGTATCATATTTACATTTAGATTTTTAAAAAATCTGCACACAAATCTATGCAATATGTAATTTGTCAAGATTAGTTATCGTTTCAGAAAGAAGATCTGAAGTATGTCTAAAGCAATTTCCTTGTTAATTCAAAGTCCTCCAAAAAGAGAACTATTGGGAAGCTGTGGTGTGTGGTGGTAGGAAAGAAATTCCCTCATTTTTTTTGGAAGGAATAATTTTAAAAATACTTAAATGGGTAAGTTTGCTTGGTGCAGTTGAGAATTAAATTTGCTGTTACATCTGAAATAAGCTTATGTGACGTTCTGTTTTTTGAAAAAGTAAAACATTACTACTATAAACATCACTTTTTGTGACAACAAAATATGCTCTCTGTAGCTTTATTTTTCTTATCTGATGCAGGTGTAACTTTCTCTAAAATATCAGAATTTCACAAAAATTACATCCAGACTCCAATGGTGATAAGAGACTCTATGCCCAAGTATAAAGCAAGACTCGCAAATAACATGGAGAAGTATTACAATTTGCCTGTGATCTGCTCCCATTAAGTGTCTTTAAAGCTAATTTCAGAATCATTTCTCCATAAAGTTTTAATTGGGAGTGCCTTTCCACTACAGATCTAATTATTTCCTACTATACCACGGACCGCGGCATAGTTCTGGCCTCACATACCCTAAAGGATTTCAATTAATTTTAGCTATTGTGAAACACTAGGCAAGTAATTCCTGGATGCTGTGCAATATACCTAATTTGTGTATATCTAAAGAAAGGCGATTAACATCATCATATTTCACTGGAGGCCAAAGAGAAGACATGAGCATGCAGCTGAAAGGCAAATCTTACATGATTGAAATTTGTTTTCCTTCAGAGCATAATTTCTTCAAAAACTGCAGCAAAGAAAATTATTCCATTTCCTTATGCATAAGGGGGAACAACTAATCTTTTAACTGCAAATAATGGATGCATTTTAATAAGGCTTTTAAAAATCTGAAATTAGCATAACACAAAAAAGAAATTAGACATTTTTGTCAGTAACTACATGTAATAACTAATTAATGAGAAACGTTTTTCTAAATATTCATAATTTTCTAAATAGATCAATAACTCAGTAAACAAATTACTAATCTTCTAGATTAGTTTATTCCATAATTATGAAAATCGCTTGCATTTCCACAATGCAACTGAATGCCTATCTAGGATAATGTGTCAGGATATAGTCTCTGGAGGTGAGACGGCCTGCTGACTTTGAGAATTTGGATAAAATTTTAATCTTCACAGCATTGCTACCTTCAATTGCAAAATATACCAAAGAAGAAGAAGGATTATGTTCACTGTGCTCCTTGAAATAGTTAGAAAGGTAATTCTTGAGAAGTTGTTAAGATATTACTACACTGATGGTGTCACCCTGAATTTAGTATTGAATCTTATTTCATATATACACACAAGAAGTATTCTGGGGTGCACAGGAATGATCAGAATGTAAGTATAACCACATTAGCTTTTGACCTCAGAACCATCCAGTATGGGGTTGAATAAACTCCACTCTCTCATAGTCTTCAAGCTCTAATCCTTTGCCCTGAACACAGTGGAAATTGACATTTTAACCAGATTTCTGGGATGCCTGACTCTGCCTTTGCATCAAACCCATTGCTCAATCTGGTCTCTCCCTGCAAGGTATTTCCTTGCTCTGGATCCTGTGAGGTCTCACTTTTGCGCTCAACAATCCTTTCCAGCTTGAAATTTTCCACTGTAGTTAACCTGACTCTCCAATGCAATTATTCATCATTTTCTCTCTTCTATGAAGCTAATATGGCTACGCTGCTCAGGATGCTTGGTTTAGTAATTATGCAGTGTGTGTGTGTGTGTGTGTGTGTGTGTGTGTGTGTGTGTGTGTGCAAGAGAGAGAGAAGGAGATAGAGAGGAAAAGAGAGAGAGAGAGAGAGAGAGAGAGAGAGAGAGAGCCACAAGACATTTGAGTGTGCGCGCCTGTGGAGACTCAAGGATGACATTGAGGATTATCTTGAATTGCTTTTAATCCTTATTGCTTTGCTGTGAGATTTCCCAGGCTCTTCTAGCACCAGAAGTGCAGGACACCACCATTTCCACCCAGCATCTTTACATGGGATTCAAACTCAGGTACTTTTATTTTAAGAGGCAAACGTTTTAACCCCAGAGCCATCTCGCCAATGTAATTACACAAGTATTAAAAGTACTACAGTAAAGTTCCATTAGTTTCAATATTTGATAGTTTTAGCATTGCTAAAAGTATGGTCGGCAAATTGTCTTAAGGCAATAATTTTCAGAATAAAACAAAACAAGACAATATCCTGAAACATTTTAAGTGGTAGCTTTCACTTATATGTAATCTAAATTCTTTTATCTATTTTCTCTTCTTTTGTTCCTAATATGCTTCAAAATGTTCCCAACAGCTTCTTATTGTTTTGCAGTAATTTTTAATCACTCTATAAATGATTCCTCTATTCTCAAAATCATTTGTAATACTTTTATCCTAAATGATTCACTTTCCTTCTTTAAATTTATGTATATACAAAGGTTCCAAAATATTTGTCAAAGAATGCATGCAATTTTTCTTACCTCATAACAACCATTCACTAGATGATACACCTGTTCTTTCTCATCGTAGCCATTTACTATAGATGGAGGACATATATACATCATTCCTGCTTAATGGTGCCTCAGCCACACTTCCCTATTGCAACTCTGACTTCATTTCTATGCTCCTTCATGGCTTCCTTGTTTAATGTTTATTTCACGATATATTATTGGTTTAGTTGATTTCATTCTCATAACTTATTTATTTCTTCATGTGTTGTGATGCAACTTCTTTGAAGTTCTCGGTTTCAACACCAAACGCAAAGCCCCAGTTCCCTCCAATAGACGAAGTTAGCCTTCTCTGCGACCTTCTCCTCATGGTCTTTCAAAAAGGCTCAAGCCTCCTTTCTGCTTGTGAACCTTGGCTCACACGCTTCGAGTCTTCTAGCTCTTTCCCCTAACACCTACAGCCCTGCGTTTCCTGGAGCTTTCCACCCTTCTCTGCAGTTGTATCTCTCATAAGGAAACAGACAAAATCATCCGTGTTCTTTCCCTTGAATGTGTCCTTTTGATGCATAACTTGTTCTCTTGCTCTGAGTCACTAGGAACTAGAAGCCACAGAGTCCTGAGCCAGGAGATGATCTGGCAAGAGAACACTACCATGGGAAACACAGGTGTCCTTTCTCTCGCTTCCCCATATATTAATCTTCCCTAATTAGACTTTGCCTCCCAAGAAAAACTTTGGTATTATTATCTCATCTTCACTGAGCTTTAACATTAAATCCACCTAGGCACAAAGCACCATCTTGCACTTGTATTTTTTCCTGAATCCTTACATTGTTTTTGTCTCTTTAGTTTGTGTGCTTCCATTCTTAATATAAGCATTTCACAAATAAATAACTACACAATGAATATCATACAATCAGCATTCAATACTCCCCTGAGAGCAACGACTTTCCTGATAATGTCCTGCTGATTGCTGGACATGTTTCCCGATTTAGGCTGAAAGGATGTCCTTTAGTTACTTAGATTTGCAAATAATGCCATCAATGTAACTATCTTTTCTTCTTTCTTCAGTTAATGATTAATTTTTTATAAACTTTATCATTTTAAAAAGTGGTATCATTTTATCTGGTAACTCTCTATAAGCCAAAAGAGCATATAACTATCAGAGGAGAAACTATTAATATATTGAGTATCAGAGATCTAGTTTGCTTGTTTGAATTAGCAGTTAATAATCTTCGATAAGCTCAACACTTAGTGTGATTTTCACAGGACAAAAAAAAATATCGAGGAAGGCGAGACTAAGGAAAATAGTCATTTAGTTGTCTCAATGTTTCTTTCCTTGTGAAAATCCAAGAGAAGTGATAGTGATCTAGTGGGATCCCTGTCCTGATTTCAGATAAGGTGAGATCAGAAAGGCTGGGGTTCACTTTGGTGGCCTAGAATATAATATTACTACGTGTGGCTCATTTGGAGCTTTCTGTACTTTATTTACCAGCTGCTTTCTTCCTTCCCTTCTAATGTCAGCGTGCGTTTTAATCTGAGTCCTCCAGTGACGCATCCCGCTCTCATCTGTGTAATTCTCCTTGTTTCTCAGGAGCCAGAGGTTACGATGCTTTCACCTGATGTCATCTGACTTTCTGAGTTTCTTGGTTATTCTCTTTTTTAGTTTTTGGAAAGGGAATTTTCTTGCGCATTTTATTATCAAAATCCCATGGAGTCCTTTTGTAAAAGATTGTTCCCTCAAGGAAGAGTTTGGCTTGCTGCTTTCCAGGAGGCATTGATTCTTTACTGGATTACGTCTGACAGTCTGGCGACTCCTAGAGAACAGAAATGTGTCTCATCCCTTCAATCTCTCTACACCTTCGCACTTGCTCTTGTATCTGGAACATTCAGCATCTGATTTTTGAATGAAAAATAAACAATTCTTGTATACTTGAAGGCAACTGAAAAGATCCATATTTTCTTTCCTAGACTGCTTGGGTATTTTGTTCTACTTTGTCTACTTGAATGTCTGTAGAACGCTTGAGTCAATATGACTTGTATCCTTGAATGTGATGTGATGAACATTTGCAATACATATTTGATCATGGGATAACTGTCTGTTATATAAAGAATTCTCTTAATTCCACAGGAACAGCAAAAACAAAGCTGTCTAAAAGTTGGAAAGGACTTGACTCTAGCAACAGTCTTCATTACCAACTTGACCAGATCTGTAGTCACCTGGGGGACTGGAAGTCGGTGGTAGCATCTCATGAGCTGAAGGTGCAAATGAATAAAAGGAGCAGCCTGGGAGACCACCAGCAATCCCTTCCTCTGTTTCTTGGCCAATCGTGCTCTGAACTGCTCAGCTTCATATACCCATCCTGCCGAGTGGGGCCAATACCTCTGAAACCGCAAACCAAAATCATCCTTTCTCCCTCAGCTTGCTTCTGTCTGGCGTACTGATCACAGAAGCAAAGACCAATCAGATGTTATGCTCAGGTACTTTGTGCATAAAAAATTAGTGGGTTCAGAGAGCTGGCTTAACAGTTAAGAGCGCTGAGCTGTTATCATAGGACAGGAGCTCATCTCTGCACTAGTAACAAGCAGACCAGGAATCCTTAAGTGATCTGAGACAACAGAGACAGAAAAGACAGCATTTCTGGTACTTTCTGGCTTTCAGCCTAGCTGAGAAAAATTTAAGTTCCAGGTTCAGAAATGAGACCATGCCTGAAATGATTAACCCCTGGTCTGGTCTCTATATGTGTGCATAGGCACATACATACACATGTGCATATACTCAGACACATACCCCCACATAAATAAATTACATATGAAAAACATAAGTAAATGGCTGGTAATCACAAGATACCTAGCGCTATGCCTCATCAGGAAAATGACTATCCAAGTCACTATGAGATATAATTTCAAAAATTTGGTTAGTTGCCATCAAACAAAAGAAAAGAAAACAGAAAATAATGAGTGATGAGGAGGATGTGCAGAGGGAGGATGACTCACATCTGACCAGAAAAAAAAGTGCAATGGGGACAAGAGAGATGGCTCAGTGGTTAAGCCACAGCCTCTCGAGCAGAAAGACCTGAATTCGGATCCCAGATCCCATGTAAAATGTTAGGTGGAAATGGCTAAAGCCTGCGTAACCAGCCCTGGAAAACAGACCTGAAAAATCCCAGATCAAAGCAAAAAGGAAGTAGCAGCAGTTCAGGGCGATTCCCGAAGTCGCCCTTGGGTTTCCACAGGCACACATGATGTCCTCTGATAGACACATATACACGTGAAATATAAATAAATAATTTCTAAAAAGCAAATATAGAAGTGTATGATGGTACCTCTTCTATGGAAACCAGTATTATGATAAGGCAAACAATAAACTTGGAATGGTCATCCGATGCAACAGTTCTTCTGAACTATACACAGAAAACTCAGGAGCTACAGTTGCAACAAGCTCTTGTACTTCTTTGGCTGTAGCAGCAATATTCACAACAGCCCAAACAGGGAATCGACCGAAGTGTCGCTCCGGGGTGAGTGGAAGACTGGAATAGTGTTCTGTTTTTTAACAGGGAGGAAACTTTGACACCTGCTACAACGTGGATACATCTTGAAGACATTACGTTCAGTGAAATAAGACGGTCACAAGAGACAAATGCTACATGATTCCATGCATATGAAAAACTTGAAATAGCCAGATTCATAGAGACAGAAAGTAGAATGATAGTTGCCCGGAGCTGAGGGTGCTGATACACTGAACTGTGGACCTGTACCTCCTACGTCGTGCACGTGAACGAAGTCAGTTTGAATGTATCTGAGACAAATTCCCTGTATCCAAAAGAAAAAACACAAGTGGAGCTCGTCCTCTGGTTTCTGCGTGAATGAGTCCATTCTCCATAAAATTAAATAAAGATCCTATGTAGCTCATTCACCTTGTAAAATCTACTACCAGAATTTCTTTATATTTCTGTAAGCTTTTCAAGTCTTTCTCTTTATAACCATAGCAACGACATAGCCATAGCAACTGCTGCAGTGTGAATCCATCACCTTTAGCCTGTGTTACAGTATCCTCCAAACTGCACCATTCCACACACAGCCATCTCCAGCTTTCGCAAAACTATTTTCTACAGTGTAGTGATTTTTTCCCACATAAGCTTCGATTATGCCACCCCCATAGTTAAACTTTTTCAACGCACTTCCATTAGCCTTGAGTAAATTCGGAAACCCCATGGGGCCCTGTGGATGTGTCTCCTCTCTCGCCTGACTTCATCTCTGAATGGGCTCTTCCATTCTCCGCATTTTTGATGCGTTGTTTTGTCGTGGCTTGGTATGTGACTCAGCCTTCATTCTGCCAGGGGGATTCCCAAGAGGTTCTTTCTCTCTCTTGCAGGAAGCACACTTCCCTCATTGAGTGCATGTGTTCATCTTCTGTTTAATTTCTCATCACCAAGCACTGCTGTGTGAGAGGAAAATGTCCACCCGGATAACCTGATGATAACCCATCACAGGGTTTTGATTATACCCTAATACTCTTCTGCAAAAAGAAAAAATTACAATTGTAATTTCGTGATTTCACTGTGATCACTATATTAATGCAAACTCCGATCACCAAAATATATGAAAGTTTTTGACAGAGGACTATACAATCTAACTGTTTGAGCTGGTTCACAAAAATGTCTTAAGTGGTTAATTTAAAGCAGCCAATGATTGCTTCTCACAGGTCTGAGAGCTGAGAAGTGCTAAATCAAGGGGAAGACAGGCTACGTTTCAGGAGGGTCTTCTCTCACGGCAAAGCCCCTTCTCACTGCAACTGTTCATGGTAAAAACACAGGACAGCTCTCTGGGCCTCTGAAGACATTGATAGCATTCATGAAATTTCTGTGACTCTCATATCCAATGTGCACTATCATTTTAATGGTATTAAAATTTCAACATATATATTTGAAGAGAACAAAACATTTCTGATAAGAGAGATATCATGTTCACGCCTCAATGCTCCGCATGTAGCAGAAGTTCAATAAGTATGTATAACGTAAGCAGGAGATAAACTAGAGCATCAAAAACCAAATTGGGGTCCAGTTGTGAAGAGGGTTCATCACAGTGCTGACAAATGAGTTCTAATTTGGTGATAACAGGAAACTACTGGAAGACAATGAAATTGAACAGAATGGATTATTCATCAGAAAAATCTAGAATGACTGGTGGGTGAAGAATTAAGATCTGTGAGATGTTTAATCCTATAGCCTTTGGTAAAAGCTGAAAGATACTGAGAAACATGAAGTACAAAGTGCAATAAGACTAGGTAGAAAAGCCCTTTAGTCCTAGCACTATATGAGTTCTGGGCCATAGAGGTCAGAAGCATTGTATCTGTAGTCTAAGTCAAACTGTATCCATTCTGAGGCTAGAAATTCAATTAAAAAATCATCAGCATATGAGAACTGTAGTACCTTAAAGTTATCAAACATTCATTTGATTTAAATCCTAGAAAAATGACTCAGAAGATAATGTGTGAAGAGGAAATGACTCAAATATTCTCAGTGCTGAAATGTCAATCCAAAGATTCTTCAGGTTGTGCAAATCAGAAGCACAAACAGGAATGCACAAAAACACAACACTGAATAAAACTGCTGAGAACTGAAGATTAAAGAAAACTTCTGTAGGTACTGAAGAAAAACCACATAAGAGTTTAACGAAACAACAAGAATGACAATTGACTTTTCTTTGGAAATGATGTAGTTCTCATAACAGAGGATGAAAGGCTAGGGAGGATGGAAATAAAGAACCATAAACATATCAATTATAAATAAAAACCTGAGAAAGAGTTTTTTAGATAGAAATATAGAAGAGAAGCACTTTTACCAGATAATTTGTTAGCAGAAGAGTTTTTAAGTTAATGTCAAGGCATTTGAATGAAATATAATCAGATGAAGAGCAAAGATACCAAGAAGGAAAGATGATCAAGAAAGAAAATGCCTAGAGTAGAATTTTTTAATTTCTTTAAAAATCTGTTAAATTTTAATGTCTAAAAGGGGGAGAGGCAGATGGTGTCGCACATAATTTCAATGCTACCACAACAATGTGTGCTCTTTTGGATCCCTTATCTCATCCTTTCGGTTGTATTTTGAGATGAGTTATCCCTGCCACTGGGCTGGCCAACCGAAGAGCTTCTGGAGATTTCCAGGTCTTTATCTTTCACTTCCTTAGATACAGAGGATGTACAGGCGATTATGTCAATAGTGAGATTAAAGCAACAAAACATGTGAGAATTAAATAAATAAGTTGTTGCCAAACATTAAAAATATAATAAACAGGGCCACTAAATTGGCCCAATGGATAAAGGTGAATGCACACAATCCTAGCTGCCTGCGTTTGATCTCCGGAGCCAACATGGTCTAAGAAGAGCACTGATTACTGAAAGCCCTGATCTCCACGCGTCCACGATAGCATGTGCCTGCTCACGCATTTTCTCTCTCTAATAAAAAATATATTAAAAACTTATAATAAAAACAATGTTTTGAATATTGAGATTTCTAAGAAACATGAAAATAAATGTATCCTCTTATTTAATAATGTCTTTCATGAAAATGGTTATTAATAAATTTTTATGTCTTGTATGTGTTAACACCATTTTTAAAAAGGTATGCTACTCATGTATTTTTCAATGATGTAAGTTACAGAATCAACTTTAGTTGATTAGTCCTCTTAAATATACAATAATTGGACATTTTCAACTTTAAATTAAATTTCCAAATGTTTTTCAAATTATCAAAAACAATACATGTTGCTTGTTGACTATTTTAGAAGTATAAATGAAACCAAAAGTGTGCCAGCATATACCAGATATAAAGGCTAGTGTTTTTAGAACTATAGAAAAACAGATTCAATGGAAGGTCATTGCAAGTTTTCATCTAAATCATGATAATCTAGATATATAATAGTAGTACAAGCTACTTGCAAGTAAATATAAGTTGTACTAATGGAAGACATATAATAGGGAATGAAGGCAGAAATACTCCATTGTCTCTAAAGACTAAGGAAATCAGAGTAAATTTGTGTCTAAAATATGGAATCTGTGAAGCAGTAGTCCATAAATTTTCAAGAGAATGTTTTTGCTAAACTGCTGACTGATAACAAATAAATTTTCAATTGATGTAAAATGATCTGTCCACCATTCCAAGTTATGCTAATAAAGCGTTTTCTTTGCTTCTTTTTTCATTAGTGTGCATATAGGTGGGATGTGAGGGTGTGCACATGGGTGAGGGTGCTCGAGTGGGGGTTCAGAAGAGCCTTCGGGTGCCATTCCTCAGCCCCCTTCCTAGCTGGAGGTCAGGTCTCTTCTCCACAGCCGCATAAGCCAGGCTGTCTGATTTTGAACATCGTAGGGTCTCCACCACCTGCTTCCCACAGTTTCACAGAGATCATGCCACTGAGACATGCACAGATAGTCTAGCATCTATGTCAGGGAAATGAATGAAAATTCAGGCCTTTTGCAAGACCTACACATTCTCAAACATCTCCCTGCTCAAAACTTTCTCCACTTTTACTGATCGGAATGGAACCCAGAATAGGATACGTGTACTATCATCGACCTATATATACCTCAGTCTGGAGATGAATAGTTATCATTTAAATTTTATTGAAATTATATATTCACTATTATATTATCATCATTATTATATCAGTTACTATATTGATTATTATGTTCATTATTGTATCAAGTATCATGTCATCATAATTATTGTCAAATAAATCAAAAGGAAGAACGAAGCCAAGAGAAGCTAATAAAAAAACAATGAAGTGATATTTCTATGTGAACACAGCTAGATATGCAAATTAAATTTACACATAAAAGTTCAGAAACTAGATTACACAATATATATGCTTAATGAAATTACAGCCTGCATGAAAGCAATACAGAAATGAAGAACTAATGATGAGAAAATTAGTCAAGGTAGGACTCATCTATACTACTGTGTTAATTTAACTGCAGCATGAACTAAAAGAGAACACAATGTCAAATGATGTGAGTAACAAAATATTGAAATTTATAGTAATTACTCAGTAAGAAATGCTAGGTATGTTCTTAATAAATATCGTAGATATTTTCAGTTCACTGACTTGAAAAAACATATCAACAAATCCAACAAATATTAAATTATAGTTAGAAATCAATCCATTAAGCAAATATGGAAACTTTATATAAAATTGATTATTTATTAGGTCAAAAAATTAGTTTATCCACCACATTGCACCACAATAAAATTACATTAACACTGTTAAAAAGTAGTCTGCAAAAGATAAGCCAAAGAAACAATATATCTCCAAACAATCAAATAGTTAAGATTTGAGTACAGCATGCATACTAAATTAATATTTGTAGCATGAAATTAAGGTGATCTAATAAAACTTCTTCAGCTTGTCATAATACTCTCCTTCCAAAAAACTTAAAATTTTAAAAAAGCTAAATATTCAGCTAGAAAGTCTTCAAGAATCTGTGAAAAGACGAAAGTAATTTTAACAAAGCAATATCAAAAGTCAAAAAAGAGAAAAACAAAACCACAAATATATAGTATCACACAAGTAAAACACACCCAAAAATCATGCTAGCATGAGCATAAAAATGAATTGGATATTCTTTCAAATCTGACACCAAAAGTAGATTCCCAAAGAGCTATAGAATGGATGTACTAACAAGACGTCTTATACTTTGGAGAAAAGACCCCACTGAAGGTAGGAAGAAACATGATCACAAATATACATGGTTTTGTACCCAAAACCATGCTAACTTGAACAGAAGAGTGAATTACATATTCTTTGCAAACCGATATGCATCAGTAACTATTAAAAACATTGCAGCCATACATGTTTTCCTTAGTCACCAGGGAAATGTAAATTAAAACTATTTTGAGATTTCATCTTGCCACAGTCAGAATTTCTAAGATCAAGAAAACAAATAATGGCAATAAATGTTGCTATTATTATGAATAAAATAATAAATGTTGGCAAGGATGTGAGCAAAAGGAAAATTTCACTAACAGTTGGTGGGAGTGTAAACTAGTATCACCACCATGGAAATCAGTGTGCAGGTTTCATAAAAAGCTAGAAATAGAACTATCTTGCAATCAATACTACTGGGAATACATCCAAAGGGCTCTCTATCTTAGACCATGCTCAAAGGGCAAGAGTCGCAGTAGCCAGGGATGGACTCTCAGTACCTAAGGGCTTGCATTGGTTAACCTTATCAACTTGATTCTATGCGATAATTCCCACAGTGTTTCTAGAGAGGATGATGAAGCCTCTAAGATAAAAATAGATTGAATTTTTGTTTTATGCACAATATGACATAATTGGGGTGGTAAAAGGAAGGCAGCTGGCCTGGCTGGAGAAAGTGGATTATATGGGGGGGGGGGTCCTTAAGGACTACACCTTGTCCTGGCCCTTTCTTGCATCACTTTCCTAGGTTTCCTGTCCATATGATCAAGCTTTCCTGACACACACTTGCGCCTCTGTGATTTTATGCCAATAGCTCAGGAATAAAGAAAATATGGATTAAATCCTCTGAAGCCGTGAGCTAAAATAAATCCCTTGCATGTGTAGTTAATTTCAGGCATTCTGTCTTAGTGATGGAAGTCTGGCACAATGAGAATTACTAATAAAATTCAATGATAACAACCTTTAGTAAGGTTAAGTTTTCCTGAAAGGAAGTTTTATTCCAAGAAATTAATTTCAAATTCCAAGGAATCAATTTTCTTACCTTATATATATGATTAAGAAACATAAGAATCATCAAATGTGAAATGAAGATAAATTTGAAATCTAGCCACAAAGTCATGCTTTTTAAGACTTTGAAAAGATTGTAGCTTTTTCGGGGTTATTTTATTTTTTGAGGACATCGTCTTGCTGTGCAGTATAAGCTAAACTAGAAACTTGGACTCCTCTTATCTATGCTTCCTGTGCTGTGGGCATTACAGGCTTCTGCCGCCATGCCAGACCCACTACATTGCATCTACAAGAGACATAAACGAGCGACAAAGTCTGAGGTCTGGGTTATCATGTCTGATACATCCAGAGTGTGTGAAATCACAGCCATGAAACGGCTGATTCAGAGGCTTGGCATATGCACGTGTATTTCTGTCTAAATACATTATGGCAGGCCATTGCTCTATAAATACCCACACTGGAATTTGTATATTGGATTTATGAGACTTCTTTTTATTTTTTGGTGTTATATACATGAATATCATGATTTTATAATATTTTCAGCCCCTAGTCCCAAATCCCATCCACCTTAGGTTTTCCCTTACAACCCTTTATTTGCTCTTCAGACTACCTCCTATTTTCAAATCTTTTTGCTTGTGTGGGCCACTGTGTTTTATACAGTCTGTGATGACTGAAGCTTGATCTGATTCCTGCTCCAGCAAGTGTCCTAGATCAATGGGCACATCATTGAGTAAAACATCCTCCTTTGCTTTTCCATCAGAATTAGTCCTCATCAGTAACTCAGAGGCAAAAATCATACCGTTTGGGAGGCCTTCAAAACCAATCAACTTATCAGAAAGTGTCACATTTCTGCTACTTCTAATATAGCTTTATTATTGGGCTCTAAGTATCCACTTAGAACTTGGGCATTTTTTTTTGTTTTGCCTTGTTTTCCTCTGCATAAAAGTTATAAATCAATTATGTTTATTTATACAGATCCAATACTTCAAAAATGCACAAAAATCATTCATTCATTGAATACCAATAATATCGTGATTTGACCAAAGGAGATGTACTTGAGAAATTCAAGAAAAATGTATTGGCAATATTTATTCTAAAGGATGGGCCTCATTATTTTTCTATTTGACATGCTTAAAAGTTAACAAATTAATTGGGGCTGGAGAGGTGGCTCAGGGGTTAAGCCTCTGCCTTGCAGGTGGAAGGTCCTGAGTTCGGATCCTAGGCCCCACATATAGACGCCGGGCAGAAGCGGGGGCGGCCTGCGTTTCTGGTCCTGGTAGGGCGGAGCCTGAGAATCCCGGGGCAGAATAAACAAGGAGGTGGAGGTGGAGGCGTCCATGGTGGTTCCCCAATTCATCCGTGGTTCTACATACACAGACACATACACACACACACACACGCACAATTGAATAAATATAATAATAAAAAATTAAAAATAAAGTTAACAAATTAACACACTTAAAATTCAACAAGTCATTATGTTTTTAAACCAATTAATGAAGGAAAAATAATTCTTAGAAAACCATAAATGAAATGTGCTCAATCTATCCCTAAATCAGACACATGCAATATTTATTAGAAATGGAACAACAGATGGACTCTGGGTATTAATTCTGCCCTTTTGTGAATATTTTAGTCAGTTGACTGAAAACTTATACAAGCTATAAGGATTAAAAAGTGAAAATAAAATAATTTCCTCTATAAAATGCAACCGAACCTCAAGATAAATTTTAGAGCTGATAACAGAGATCTATTCTTATATGTGAAATTTGCACTGTATTCAGTATTTTTTCTCACCCCTGTGAAAAAGTGCTTGACAGCAATGAATGAAGAAAAGAAAGATTTACTTTGGCTCATAAATTCAGTCCATCATGGTAGGATGGCTTGGCAGTTGTGGTGTCTGCCTCTTTGGAGATGCAAGTAGTGGTGGATGGGGCTCAGCCCATGATTTCCAGACCAGGAAACAAAGAGTTGGCATTGTGAGAAAACACATATGGAAGCTGCCAAGCCTCTCCCAGTGATTGATTCCCACCAGCTAGTCCCCAAGTCCCAAAAATTTCACAGCCTTCCAAAACTGATACCTCAGAAGGGAACCAAATGTTCACACAACAGCTTACAGGGATATTTTGGATTCAAAAACACAGCAGATGGCAACACAGAAATTTTTTTTAAATAAGTTTTCCTATTTATAAATATTAGCTGCGTGAAAATTTACTAGAAAAGACAAGATTCAAATAACAACCACAATTTATAATACATTTTAATAAATCTAATAAAATATGTGCAAATCTTCAGGAAAAAATATATGTAATAATTCTGAAGAAAATGAAGGAATAATTCAGTAATGATAAAATTATATCACATTTGTAGAAAGAAGAAACTAAAGACACCAAATTTTACAAAATTAGATTCAAAATTTCTTGGAGTCCAAATAGAAATACACTCAAGATTTTCTATTAATCTTAAATACAACTCTTAGAATTCTTACAGTAAAGCAAACTATCACAAGTAGTAATGAAAGCTGTGCAGAACACATTGAATTGGAAAGTCTTTTACTAAGTGATAAATGTCTTTCCTAAAGATCCAATGATTGTAATGACATGATATTTTCATGGAGATGAATAATGGTATGTAAGTAGAATCAGCGTATAAGAAGCAGGGAAAAATAAACAATATCCTGGCAACCAAGAGAATGGAAATATTTAGGAGAAAGATGGAGAGGAAATTTGGTTTTAAATTTTAAAATCTTGGAGTGTATATTTCAAAACAGGAACAAAGCTAAGTCCAAATTAATTACTGTATTGAGTGGAGAAGAAATGTTAAACACATGGAAAAGAATGTCTCTTTAGCACAGTAAAGCAATAAGATGAATAGGATGAAACTTAAGAAAATAAGAAATGGGTAAAGAGTGGTATATACTTAAAAAAATATTCAGATCCTATCAGACAAATGAATTACTGTCCAAAATAAACATTTCTCCTCTTGAACCTCGGTAAGAAAATTGCTTATTTACTTTTAAAAGATAGTTAAATGAACACAAAAATTATAGAAGCAGAAAATGGGAATAGCTCAGAAACAGTGGCTAACTCAGTAACCCTGAATTATATGCAACATTATACAGTAAAAACATGCTCTCTGCTAACAGCCAACACAGGAAGTATTTTGTAATTTTCTAACAGCAACTGTTTGTAAAGGTAAGAAAAAAACTTAGAGGGTCATTTTCAAATAAATAAAACATAATATATTCCAAGGTTTGGGAGAGAGAGATGTCTTAATAGGTTGGACTATTGCTGTGTGATCATGAAGACCTGAGTTCAAATCCTCAGCCACTTGTATAGGGAGAGAAGACAAGAAGAGACAAGACCAAGTTAGCTCCAGTTCAGTAACAGACCCTGTCTCTCAAGGGAAGGAACAGTAAGGGTAGGAGAGGAAACCTGCTGCCCTATGGGAAACCTTAGAAGAAGAGAGAGAAAGAAATACAACCTGCAAAGGAGTCATAAAAAATCTATACAGACCACATGGGCTGGAATCACTGCATATCCTCATATATGTTCGGCAGCCTTAGTAGAAAACACTATAGCTCACAGGCGCAGGATAAGATCGTAAGGAGATTGTCTTGGAAATCTGCCAAAGACATCCATTCCTTGAAGGTTACCCTGTTCTAATCAATCTAAGCTAAAACAGAAGCCTCAGAAAGATCAAACATTTTCCAAAGTTGGGAAACAAGCAACATTCAACTTCAAGACCTTTTCCAACTCTACAGTCATCAAGATAATGTAATATTGACAAAGAGATAGATAAATGGGTCAATGGAACAGAACAGAGTCCAGGAATAGACCCACACGTATAGTCAATTGATTTTCGACCGAAGTGCCAAGGAAATTTGATAGAAAAAGATAATCTTTTCAAGAAAAAATGCAGAAACAATTACAAGACATAAGTCGGACTCTGGCCTCCTACTGTATGCAAAATAAATGATTATTAAAATATAATGACAATAATAGTCACAGAACCTAAGCGTCATAAGTTTAAAAGTCCTAAAATAAAAATTAACCTCCTATAGGACAAGCTTTCTAAATATAAAACAAAACACATGAAAAGGAAAAATCAATAAATGGAACCTCATCAAAATCAAACACTCTTTGTCTTCAAAAGACCTTGCTGAGAGAAAGGCAAGCCAAGCCAAATGCTACGTGAAGTTGGCACTTCCTCGGTCCTATATCCATGAAGTCAATGAAGCTATGGGTCAAAAACATTTTTTCCAAACATGACTCTGGTACTATATATATGAGGTTTATTTCTGATCATCATTTCATTTTTTTCATTCTTTACGCTACCTTCTTATCATTTTACTCTGAGATTTCTCAAGTTTCACCTTCCAGGAATAATATTGAGGGTCACCACAACTGCCCAATATTCTCACTTGTAGCACATGCTGCCTCATTTTATGTAAGGAACTAGAACATCAATTGATTTGGGTAACCACAGGAGATTCATGAAATCCTTCACAGATTTCAGGGAAACTGTGTATTAAACAGAAGACTAGAAATTAGAATGTATAAAATATGCTTCAATCAGAAAGTTCCACAAAATAAAAATAATGGAACTCGTTGAACTGAAACTTCATCATGAAATCCTCAATATCAAATAAATGTGCTCAGTATTATCAATATGAAGAGAATACTCTTCCTTGGCTGAACAGAAAGTATGGCCATAAAAACCAATAAGCCTGGCACTCATGTTAATGACCAGAAGGAAAACAGTTCTAAACATAGCTCCAAAATATGACCCAAGCTGTTAAGCCAAGAACATGAAACATACATCCATGTAAAGACTAATGCATGAATATTCACAGCAGAGACACTTAAAAGAGACAAATACTGTAGATAATGACAAGGACATCAACAAATGAATGGAAAACTAATTATGATTAAACAACAAACTGGATGAGCTAATGATACATGTCACATATAGATTAGTTGCATCATTACGTAGAATGAAAAGGAGCTGGAAAGAAAAAGACAAAGGAGAGTGGGGTAGAAAGAGATAGAGATATAGAGAGTGCAATGCGATTGAATTTACTTGATTAGTGCATTAAGTACATTTCTTTCCTACTATGTCACTATACCTGACAATGTGTAGCTTACTGGAGGAGCATCTATTGCGGCTCATTCGAAGCATGCATTCCATCATGCCTGGGAAGCATGGTGGCGGGGTCAGAAGATCACTGGTCACATTGCCTCATAGGCAGGAACA
Source organism: Typhlomys cinereus (assembly GCA_023101885.1). NCBI lineage: Eukaryota > Metazoa > Chordata > Mammalia > Rodentia > Platacanthomyidae > Typhlomys > Typhlomys cinereus. The sequence goes on along the minus strand of JALPQD010000385.1, from coordinate 88,442 downwards.
GAGTGAAGAAGAAATAGTCCAGACTATCGGAGTGCAAGCCAGCTTCCAGGGGCTCACTTCCCCCAGTGAGGTTCCATTTCTTCTAGACATAGAGCCTCCCCACCAGCCAGAGATCAGGTTTCCCAACACAAGAGCCAGCAGGACAATTTCACATTCAGCTGCCACGTTTTCAACCCTAGAGAATGCAAGCAGGCTTGGGAGGAGAAGAAGTTGCGGGCAGAGCCAAGCAGGGAAGGAGAATGTGGACCATGCCAGGAAGCTCAGAGGTTGATGCGGGTTTATTATCTCGATTGGGCGATGGATTCACAGACATATACAAATGTCAAACTTGATCAAATCCTATTCCTTACATGAGTCTGTTTGAATGTACATCACGAAACCATAAAAAGAGAAAGCGCATGCATCTGGCAGTTAAACACTGAAGTTACAGACAGGGTTTGGGTTGCAAAGAGAAAGGTATCCTTCAATCTAGTAAAATGCAGCCTTGTCCAGAGAAAGGATGCTGCACTTGAAAAATATGCAAGTGAACATGGAGAAATGACTTCTTAACAGGGAGTTGTGGAAATTAGAAGCGATGGGCGGAAGATGTTGGCAAGTTTGAAAGAAAGTCAGAACAAAGGACATGCAGATTTTTCCTGTTCATTACTTAGGTAGGAAATTGACAGAAATCCTTAATTTCCTTACCTGAAAATGGATTCGTATCTACAATACATCTTTTGTTAAAATGAGTTAGCATGAATATTTAACACTCCCGTTACATTAGAATCATGAAAAGCAAATGCAATCCCATCTGATATGAATAATACTTTTATAGGAAAGCTCTTGTTATTTTATTTGCATAATTATGTGGACAGGTCAACAGTGATGAATATTCACCTCGTTCCACATTGAATTTACTAATTATAGTAATCTTAGTGGTAGAGATTATTTTAGTGAACAACTATGTTGGAAGAATCTTTAACACTCCAAAAAAATGAATTTAAAGCAGTTTGGATAATGTTTGCCTGACTAGTTAACCTTAAAAGCAATTTCTTGCAACAAAGTACTGGAAACTTAGTGTGTTGATCTATTAGTCAGGAATCTGATCAGGAAACATGTTGCTCGCAGATATATTTTTCAGTATGGTTCTTAGGCTTCATTTGCTACATTGTTGTGATTCCACTTTCCACAAGATCCTCTTTGTCATGAAATAAAGTGGGTTGCAGAAGCATTCACACCTTGCAAAGTCAACCAAAGCTTCCAGTTCATTTACTAATGAAAGATTTGCATCTAAAAAAATGCACTCAAGCTACGAATTGAGTAAAGAGCTTTTTAAACATCCAAGAAAATACAATTCATTAATTTTTAACAGACATGTTCCAGACACTTAACTAGATATGGAATAAATTTGGGGGTGGAGGAGGGAGGGGAAGAAATGTGCTTTGCAGGAAAAAATTATTGGCTAGAAGTTTATACAATAGCACACTGACGATAAACAATACATGGATCAATAGTTTGTATATATTATATTGGGAGGTGATAGGTTCTTCAGGGAAAATAAATGAAACAGGAACAAAGGATCCCATGGCCAAGGAAGGAGATAAAGGGGGGGGGTCTGAATAGGGTGAGTGGATAGAGCTCTACTAAGAACGGGCTTGGACAAAGTCCTGAGCAAGTGAGAGATTTAGCCATCAGTCACTCCAACACAGCGTAGTGGTCTCGAAGAGTCTGAAGTGTTTACTGAGAGCCAAGAGGCTGGGTAGATGGACAGGAGGCAGATGGGGGTGATAGGGCAGGATCATGCAAACCTTCTCATGCCATTAGCATCTGTCAGGCAGTGAATTGGGTTCACCAATTGTTTAGTACAAGGCAGAGCATATTCTAGTTGTCTTTTCAAGGAGTGTGTTGACTGTCGAATGAGATGTAAAGGACAGAGACAGAAATAGGGGTGAAGCTCTTTCTAGAATGCAAGTGAGACTTCATGAGGCTGAGGCTGTAGGTAATGGGAAGGGGGATCAGATTATAGAAAGACTTTGATGTAGGAGGGACAAAATTTTATTACGAGTCAGATGCATGGTATGATGAAAGACCATTGCTGAGGACGAACCTGCAATTTTAGCCATGACATGGCAAAAGAATTAGTTAGTGTTGACTGAGATATGGACGAAAGAGAGCGTAGATATGTTCTCAGAGCTCATACATCACAGGGGAACTGTCATTCAATTGATAGGTAATTGATAGGAAATTTCCATTTGGTTGACGCGTACACATGAGTGAGCAGAACACAGCGTTAGTCTCTTAGCGAGCTGGCAGCCATGTGGACTCCATAATGAAATAGAGTGAGACCTTCCACTCTAAAGGAAATCATCTATGAGCTCATGCCTGGCCTCTAGAGCACGAGCAAATTGGAACACTAAGGTGAAGCCAATCAGCTGTAGAGCTTTTGAACAAATCAAATCCTTTGATGTGATAAGAAGCATATTATAAAGCTGACAGAATGTCTTACTAATATCAAACAACAAGATAGCACAAGATGAACATAATATCTTTTGTAGTCTCTAGGACAGCTTAGACTTTATTCTCTAAATGCATATTGTTTTAAGGTATTTCAATAAGTAATACTAAGAAGCCACACTACCGGAAATGAAGAGTTTGATAAAATATACTTCCCTGTGTGCTGATCAAATTTGACAATCATTTGCAAGTTCTTAGCGTCAGTGAACTGTGGGATTAGAAATGATTATTGCCTTTACTACAAAATATTTTATCCAGCATATGGAAAGAAATCAGTATTTCTTATTGCAAAACAGAATAAAAATAAGTGAAATCATAACTGCTAATATTTTGGTATTTGCATTGAGATAATACACACAAAATATAGATTTAGAATAAACAAACATACACATTCATATCTTCCAGTTTCTCTTGGAAGAGATCTAAAAGGTGTGATTTATGTGTTCAGAACATAGGTGAGGAAAATAGTGTTAGTTAAGATAAAAATGCACATTCTCAACAAAGGAACTTTATGAGAGACATATTTTAGGGCACGTGTATCTCTAAGATAAAAAGAAATTGGTAATTCAATAAAAATAATATTTTCTATGGAATGTTTTCTTTTCTTACAAAACTTTTAGCATGTATATCATACATCAGGTCACATAAAATTCAGTGTTGTGCACATGTCTTATCAGCTTTGACTTTTTATATTACAAGATCTTAAAATTCATGCTTTTCACTAGCAATATTAATTTCTGATAATCAGTAAAAACTTAAATACGTATACAATGCATATGTGTATGTTTGGGCTGTTGTTTCCGTGGCAGTTAGCTGCAGGTGCCAAACTGATAATTGATAAGTAAAGGCTGAGTCTTTGGGCATCGCTGTGGGGAACTCAGTTGAAGCAAGTCCTGAGCAAGTCTGCAGGAGCTTATGTGAGAAGGGAGGATCCAGCTCATAGTCAGGACCACCATTCCCTGGGCAGGTCGCTAAGATGGTGAGAGCTGGTTCAGTACTTTGACACAGTTAGGAGAGAAAATGTGCTCCTCTCAGAAATACCTGTGGATATCTATCTATCTATATATCTGTCGATCTATCTATCTATCCATCCATCCACCTATCCATCTATCTATCCATCCATCTACCTATTATCTATCTATCTATCTATCTATCTATCTGTGTCTGTCTGTTGAGAGAGAAAGATGATAGATAGATAGATAGATAGATAGATAGATAGATAGATAGATAGAAAGAAGTACCTTTGAAGTACCTTCCCATTTATTGTTCTATGGACTCCCAACACCTCAGAGAGCTAAACTGTGCAACCACTAATGAAAAGTGAGCTACAGAGTGTGACCTATTTGCTCATGAGTGCAGTGGATATAGAAGCAGACGCTGGGTTCCGCAGCCTGCAAAGTGACCTACATTCTGGTCCCTGACTTGCTTGTTCTGCCACTCCAGGTCGCCTCAGTTAGGGAAGATTAGCTTTTGAACACCAGTAACTGTTTTTTTTTAAATAATAGTGGGTCCATGTACTCAAAAAAAAATCAGTTTCCTTTAAATTAGAAATGTCACTCTTTTGACCAGTCCCTGCGAATTAATTTTTTTCAGACAACTTCTACTTACCAAGTGCATTTTGAAATTATTCAAGCAATTTACATTTCTAATTGTTTCATAAAATCCCAGAAACTTGCCTCAGATTTTAACACCTCCTGCTATTTTCCAATGTTTATATGTCCATGAGATGTTTCCCTCCGGCTTGAAAAATGCTGTTTGGAAGTCAGCTTTTCTGGTAGCAATTAACGAATCACTCCCGCAGTTGACCTCCTTGTTGTTTCTTACTAAACTACCATGTGCCTAATACCACACTTGGTATTTAAATAAATCAAAGACATGGATATTTCTGTGGAAGAGTTTACAGTCTAATTAAAAGGTAGATACTCTACCCTTCACAAGCAAAAACTCCTGTGCTGATATTTCTTAGGTTTTTGTAGATCCCCCCCCAAACCCACATTTTCACTAAGACCATAAATTCCACTGAGTAAACACAGTGGATGAGCTTCATGTCCTCCAACTCACCAGCACATCACATTCTTCTTTTCATTCTTTGACATTGTTCATCTCCCAGTTTATCTAACAAGAGCAGCACTGTCAACAGAGAGGGTGTGGATCTTCCAAAATAATTTCTCTGCCTCTCAAGGTATGTGTCATTTTGAAGTGTCGGGTTATTAGTAATTAAAACCTAAAGAGCTTGGGCTAGGGCTCAGGGGATAAAGCGCTGGCAGCACAAGCGTGAGGACCTCAGCTGGAATCCCTGAGCCAAGGGGGAGCTGTGCGCGCAGCCGCGATTCACTGCACGGCAGCCGCGATCCACTGCACCGCAGCCAAGATCCCACTGCACGGCAGCCGCGATCCACTGCACGGCAGCCGGATCCACTGCACGGCAGCCGCGGTCCCAATGCACGGCAGCCGCGATGCACTGCACGGCAGCCGCGATCCACTGCACGACAGCCGCGATCCACTGCACGGCAGCTGTAATCTCAGCGCACAGCAGCTGTAATCTCAGCGCACAGCAGCTGGGATCCCAGAGCTCCCCCATATGACCGGCCTAATGGGAAGATCCCCTGAGGGAAACGGCCAGCTGGGCTGGGCTGCAGTGAGAAGAACAGAGATCTTGTCTCAGCCAAGCTGAAATCGAGGACCTACAATGGAGATTGCCCTCTGACCTCCACACAGCTGTCAAGGTGTCCACACACACACACACACACCAGACACACACATAACACACACACCAGACACACATACACACACACACCAGACACACACATACACACACCAGACACACCAGACACACACATACACACCAGACACACACATACACACACACCAGACACATATACACACACACCAGACACATATACACACACACCAGACACACACATACACACACACCAGACACACACATAACACACACCAGACACATATACACACACACCAGACACACACATAACACACACACCAGACACACACATACACACACACCAGACACACACACAACGCACACCAGACACATACACACACACCAGACACACACATAACACACACACCAGACACACACATACACACACCAGACACACACATACACACACCAGACACACACAAAACACACACACCAGTCACATATACACACACACCAGACACATATACACACACACATCAGACACATATAACACACACACATACACACACACACCAGACACATACACCCATACCAGGCACACATACATGCATACCAGACACACACACACACCAGACACATGTACACATACCAGGCACACATACATGCATACCAGACACACACACATACACACACCAGACACCCACATACACAAACACATACACATGCATCAGACATATGCATAGACCAAACACACACATATGCACACACATACACACACATACACAATGTACACATTCATACACATATTCACATACACACATGTATATAGTTACACACATACACACATATATACACATACATATATACCCATACACACATACACATGCAAATATATACACACACACTTATACACACATACACATTCATACACACACATACACACATGTATATACTTACACACACATATATGTACACATATGTATATACCCATACACACATACACATGCATATATATATACACACACACAAACACATACACACCACATACACACATACACATACATGTTTCCTACATTATTTTAGGGCTTGAGTAGCCATAGAAAACTTTTTTAAAGAGTATGAGTATAGTAATTAATTTTTTGTTGCTATTTCTATAACAAAACCCCCAAGGCAGGCTATTTATAAAGTAAGGCTTGTTTTAGTTCATTCTTCCGATTATGCCTTCCTTCAGATTCCAAGAAGGAACAAGGAGAACCCTCATCCATGTCCCATCTGGCCATGTTCCACCTTCTACAGCCACCAGTGGTCAGCAGAAGAGATCGACCGGACTCTTCGACTGATTTGAAAACAGCACCAGGCAAGTTCCAGTTTTCCCCCCGCCACACCTCACGTTAGAGATTAGGTTTCAGCACAGGACTCCTCAGGGAACTCTCTGACGCGTGGGCTTGAAAGAGTGGGTATCACCAACATTCAACTCAACTAAAATTTTATTTTTAAGCAACTGTGGTTAATCTTTTTCTTAGAAGATTACCCATTATTTGCCTAAATCACGGAAAAACTACATTCAGTTTTGTGAAGACCATCTATTGAACTCTTTACACAGTTCCATGACCAAAAGTTTATTGAATCAAATGTGTTTCATGACTTTATTGACACAAGTCAGAAAAATTGTTAATGGTTCTAATGATAATTGTATATAATTGAATAAGATTGCTTTTGCTAGGAAACAATTGGTAAGTATATGTTCCCCCTCTCTTTTCTACCTCCTCTAAAGACTATTACTCATATCTAGCCAGCAAGTATAGAGCACCAAAGAGCTGGGATAAGATGTCTCAAAATATTCTATTATTTTAGGCACAGATAAGCTGGGTCAATAAGATAACTAAGAGGGTAAGGTACATGCCCAAAATCCTGGCAACCTGAGTTTAATCCCTGGAGGCACTTAGTGGAAAGGAGTGATCTGACTTCCAGGAGACAAGTTGTGAAAACTATTTTAGAAATTCAAATGATTTTCATCCTGAATAAGTAATTTATTTCTATAATGATATAAATCTTGAAAAGTATAAATTTCTACAAAGAAACATCTCTCTCTCAAATGAAAGAAATATTTTCAGTGTTGAGAACAGGACAGATTCCGGGTGGAAACTGAGTGTTTCTTGTAATTTGAAAGGCAAAACTAGATGAAGCACTGCATAAGGATAAGTAGGATCCAGTTTCTGCCATAATCACAGATATGAAGCATCTTAGTGCTGCAGGTAGCATTTCTAAGACCTTTGGTGTGTGCTGTACAGTACTGGGTGTGGGAGCCCTTGGGCTTCTTGCAGAAGCTGGAGGCATTGAAGAATTCTAAGCAAGTCAGTGTCGAGCAGCCTATAGTTCAGTCAGCACAGCGGCCGGGCAGTGCAATACTCTATCCTGGCCTGTCTAACGTCCTGGTGACCTTCTCAGGTCTTCTGTGTCATCCAAGGCAGTCGCTAAGTTTCCTTTTTATTTTTTTTAGCAGGCTGCCATTGTTTCAATGTTACCAGTCTTTCTTAACTAGTTTTGCTTTCTTTTCTTCATTATCACATGACTTTGTAAGTCTAATACCGAAATACTTCGCTTGTGCAGCTCTAGTATAAGTAAGATTTTTTATTAATTAATTTATTTGTTTACAAACAAACTGGGTTTATGTCATTGTCCAGAGACCCTGCTCCCCACTTTCTCCTCTCACTTCTTCCCTATCCCCACATTCTTCTCCCACCTTCCCTTTCCTTCATCCATCCTGCTCTGCCCCCCCCTTTCCTTGTGAATATCAGAGAACTCTCTTTGTGGTGTCTGTATTGATAAGGGAATCAGATTTCTGTTGAGTTTTATGCAGTTCTTCAGTGAGTAAAGACATAAGGGGCTCTTCCCTTGTCTAGAACCTTCTCCCGAGACACTTCTGAAAACCACTGTATCCTCCAGGATCCTAGTTAGTCCTTGGGGAAATGTTGATAAGTCAGCCATTTGTGCAGATCTGGGGTGGAAGTTCTCATCACAGTGACTTTCTGGGTACAGCAGCCCCGTCTTGGATGCAGTGTGTTGGTCAGGAGGACCTAGTCCCGCCTTTAGGCTCTTACGATCTTATTGCCCCCTCTTTTGGGAAGTTCCTTGAGCCTTGGTGTGGGATAAGATTTTGATGGGCTGATCAGGGCTGAGTATCCCTGGTTCGCTGACATTCTGTAATCTGTCCTGATACGGTTTTTGGCCTCATTAATCTTCCAATGTGAGAGAATACAGCTTGATGGAGCTGAGGGCTTTCCTTATCGCTGTTCCTTTGTCTCTCCACTCTCTTGGGGTCTTCTTTTCCCTGCTCCCCAAGTTACATTCCTTTGTGGTTATAGGGGATGTTATGGAAATCTCCCCTCGAGTATACTATTTTGTGGGCTTAGTACTAGGTTCCACTCATAAGGAAGAATGAAGATTTTATCCACTGATCACTTTGGAAACATGTTCATTAACGGTTGTAGCCTTCAACCTGAGATAAAAACCAAAGGAATGTGCTAATTCATGAGGAAGTTTTAGGAAAAGTTGCATTTCACCCTATAAATATGCCCTAAATCAAAATGTATTCTGAAAGTCCCTTGAAGGTCCATCCTAATTAAATTTCCTTTTTCCCAGTTTAGGTTTGCCCTGGTGTTGAAATGCAAAGGCCAGGCTGAGGATTATTTTATGGCTAATATGCCCATAAATCGGTCAACTTGTGACATGAAGATCTGGATTGCAATTTACTAGAAAACCAGCCCTTGATCTTGGTGCTATGTTGGGCAGCGATCCAGTCTGAGAGTTATGTAGACTTCTATAAATGATTTGAGAATAATAAAACACAGTTTCAAATTTTCATGAGAGTCATAGGAAAACACCAAGAACAAAAGATTTTTATAATTTTAATGGTCCTCCTGGTATGATTGCATCCAAAATCAATATTAGCTTTTCATTATTAATGCAGAATATGTGTTCTTAAAATAATGAAATAATGTAGTTTCTTGCTGCACTAGTTCATGTGTGACTTTATGCTTTTATTGATAGCGGTGACATTACCATCTCAAGTATCTCTTGGGTAACCAGGAAATACACCACACTTCTGTTAGCTCAGGGAGGGAATGGCAGAACTCTCTCTCTCTTGCAGTTCACAAACAACGCATGAAGTAGACTAGGGCAGGGGTGAAGCAACTCTTCTGTCTGGGATGTTGCATTAGAGAGAAATTAGAATGCACCCTATTTCCTAGCACTCGCTTGGCTGAGGCAAGAGAATCTTATGCTCATGAGCATGTTAGACTACTGGTGAGTTGGACATTCTCTCTGAAACAAAAACAAACTAACAAACAAAAAAGTATCCTGTCTTTCTAACTTCTTCATGCTTGTTCTAGAATTAATTCCAATCTTGGTTATCTGTGGAGATGTTGATTGTATTCATGGTTGTTTATGAAGAGACAATATGTTCATGATGATTACGTGACAATGGTCAGCTAAGGGAAATTGATCATACTGAACACATATGGCAAAGACATTCTGGGTAGTGAGAAAAGGAGGACAGCAATGACGAGAGAAGAGGAGGCATGATACACAGAAAGTATCTCCGTGTCCCACCACTGACATTCCTGCAGTCAGGGAACAAGACCAAATGGACATATTGCACTTACATTAAAGAAACACTGTTGTCGTTCTCAAATTCTAGTTTCAATACAAAAATCACCATTTGGTTGCACAGATATAGGGAACCTAAATCCATTTTTCTAATTTTTCTACTTTGCAATCATATTGAGTACTCATCCCTGCTTCTTCAATCCCCCTCCCTCCTTCCCATCCCCTCCCTTCGCCAATCCCTCCCACTTTCTTGCCTATCTGCTTGTATGGAGCCCAGGGTTCACTCTGGCTTGTCTACTCTTGTGGGGGTTCAGGCTTCTGTGGCATACCAAGTTGCCTCTCTTGGGGCCAATTCACTGATAGGGGCATTTCCCTTCACTCATCCAGCTCTAGTCCCCAAAGTTTCCACTGTATGTTCTTATCTTTCTTGAGTTCCCCGGTAGTCTACAGGGACATGTTGTATGTCAATCATTATGCAGGTCTGGGAAGGACATGTCTCACTTCAGTGAGCTCCTGGATGCGGCAGCCCTGCTTTTTTAAGGGAAGTGTGGAATTAATGCTTTGCTTAGAAGTTAGTTTGAATGTGAACTATACTTGGCGCCCACTTGGAGCGCTGTTCTGGGATGCTGAGGAACCTTGGGCAGGAGGGGCCAGCTGTGAGGAGCGAACTTCCACTACTTCATTACAGCTGTAAAGAAGCCGCCCTGCCCTCGGGCCACCGTGACATCCCATCATGATGGACCTTGTCCCTAAAGCGCAGCTGAACTTAATTACCCTTTAAGCAGCCACTACCTTCCCACATATGCCACTATGATTCCCCGGAGAGAGAATGCACACAGAAATTGAAGAAAACTGCCAAGATATTATGTGATGAACCAGAAGATAAGCAAGGAAAGCTTCAATAAACTTTCAGGCTTGCACAAAAAGCAAGGGATCTTTGTTTTCCATGAATTCAATGGAATCCATGGATAAGTCCCTAAACATTGGGAAGCAATTTTGAATAAAGACTCACTTTATGTTGTTTTCAAATTGACAAACTATAATTGTTTTCCCAAAGAAATGTATTCCAAAGATACATTTTCATGCACATCCATCATACACAGTAACCACGAAAAGCAGTATACATGCAATAAAAGAAAATACAGTATAAATCCATAGCATAGACGGGGAGGCTCTAGCTCGCCACAGCTGAGTTTGCAGCAATATAAGGAGGCTTGAGAGTTTCTTCGTAAGATGCTTGCTAGCAAGGATTCCAGCAAGATGCTGGTTGACTGGTTAGTCTTGAGTACCAGAAACAGTTCTGTGCTTTGTTTTTGTTTGTTTGTTTTTATTCCTTACATTTAGAATAATCATCATTGTCTTGCAATAGGTAGTGCTATTGAGTGCAGGAAAAATGAGGGAGGAAACTACAGAGGCATTATGAAATCCAAACACAGTTTCCAAAGGTAATTGGTACTGAGGGAGAGGAGATTATATCTACCGTTCCACATGCAGACGTCCTGCTCCCTGGTCCTCCTCACGTACTGCCAGCCTCTGTGATCTTCAGGCAGAAGCCCGCATGGGATGTTTTTCTTAAACTCACATCTCACTGATTAGCTAAGTTGTAATATAGTAACAGGTAATAAGAGATAACACCCAATTCACAGTGGTTTAGAACAGCAAAGATGCTTAGTTCTAGCTACATATACAGTCTTTATTACAGACGTGCTCTGAAAGACTGACACGTGTCCAAGACAGAACCAAGCTCGTAGTAGAAGAGATGGCAGAGTCACACAATGGATCCTAAGGCCCCACTGGAAAACACAGATGTCACTGCAACTCAACATCTGGCTGACCACAGGTCATCTGGCCAAGTTTGATAGCAATGGCACAGTCATCACGCAAGAAGGAACAGCAAATATTTCAGCTCACTCTGTAGTGTGAGCACATTGCGCTCAGCCATGGCGAGCACTTTCAGGTATGTCATCCCCAGAAGGTCAGTGTGAGCGTCACCTCAGGTCTCCGCCTAGCACCCCAGAATACAGTTTCAAGTCAGAGACAGAGAAGCAAGCAGTTAGTCCTTCTGATGGTCTTCTCCGCAGCATTTGCAAAGCCTAAGCAAGAGTCCGAATGGCAGCTCACATATTGTAAAACTAAATATACGAAAGCAAGCAACATGGCAGGCGACCAAAGTATTACATGAGATTGCTCCAACTTTCCATCTTGACAAATCTTCACAAAGGCCTGAAAGCTCGCTCCCCACTGGAGCGTGACAGAGCAGAAGGAAGCCAGTGAGACCCTCTTCCTCAAGTTTCTCTTCCACCCGCAGCTTCCAGACAAACACACACACACACACACACACACACACACACACACACAATAGGCTCATGCCCTCACGTTAGCCACAAGAACCACTGAATAGTTCATGGTAGGAAAAGGAGTCCACCATCCTTGGAAACCATTGGAGGCAGAAGGAGTCTCTCGAGTCCTGGGTCAGCAAAACAGGTAAGACCTAGAGTACCTCCCTCCTGAGGAGACATGTGGCCTAACATGGCTCAAGAGAACACAGGATGCAAGAGCCCTCAGCTCGGGGCCAAGGAGAAAGAGACTTCAGTGAGCACAAATGTAAATCACATCAGTGCCAAAGCGTATTTTCCCAATTGGAGCGTGTTAGTAGTAGACTCTTGTTAGAAACTGACTCTGAAAGATCACATTATAGGCTCTGCTTGTTCATTCAACTGTCGACACTGATTTCCTTATGATCGACCTGGCTTTGCAAACTGAGCCAAACAGATCTAGTCAAGGAGTATTAACAACTCCTACTTTCTTATTTATTTTTTATTTGTTTTTCTTATTTACTTTTTAATATGTATTTTTCTGAGCATGAATTGTCTGAAATTTTTTCATAAAAAATTATCGCAGTTTTCTTTTTCTTTTTAGTGACAGCCCAGACTGATTCTCAAGTGGGAAATTTTCATCTTGGGCACTCAAATGCTGGGGTGACAGGTGTGTGTCCCCACATCCATCCTGCTTTAGCTCTGCTTTTAAAAAGATGGATATAGTCGTGCACATTTTCTATAAGACTTCAATATTTACCGCGTCCAATGATGTCCATCTGCCTTTGCAAACTCAAAGTGAACTCTGACTTTTGTCTTAGAATATGAGAGTAATTGATCAGCAGGTCTGTGTCAGTGATATGAATCACTGGTGACACATCTTCTTTTCTTGGCATGAGCCTTGCTATGGGAAAAAGGAAAGGTCTTTCATATGTATTTGACCAAGATCCAAGAACTCTGCCTTTGGCAAAGAAAAGAGGTTTTACTCTCTGCGAAATCAAAGGAAAATCCCATTGCGGTCTCAATGACACCAAGCACTGACTTCCCTGTTCTCTCCTCTCCCACGTCCCCCTGCATGCATTTGACATGGTCAGGGGCATAGGCAACATGCTTGCCAAATTCTTAGCAAAATGCAGGTTGAGTGTTGAGTTGTTTTACAAATGTGAGTTACAGTGTGCAAGTCAGAATCCTTCTTGGATGGGCACATCCGCTTTTCCTTTGTCACTCAGTCCCAAAGCTTTACAAAAACTGCCAATTCACTTTATTTCATGTCTACTTAATGTTTTTACTCTCAAGTGAAGAAAATATGAAAGAGGAAGTCGTGCATGTAACCAAGCTGCAAAAAGCAAAACAATTACTTTTCACTAATGAAATGGCCTATTTCCTTGGTTTGCTGTTTCAATAGTTTTCCAACTTCATTTCATGCCGATCTAGATTTTAGGAGTGTTCCCTGAGTACATCTTGAACAAAAAGATGGTTGGATTAATTTGAGAAGGCACATTCTATATCCATCTACGATCTGTGCGTTTCTAAGAGCACAGCAATGGTAGAAGGTAATTTGGGTCACTCTGCTGTAGAAATTTGATTTTAGAATGGGAAACATGGCACATAAAACCAGGGAAAAAAAAAATCACGACGGACCATGTGGTAACTATGACACACCACAGACACAAAAATGCAAAGATGGAGAATGGCCCGGAGGAAGGCTTCCCAGAAGCCTGATTTTGAAACTGTATAAAGAGGTGAAGCCGCGCTGGTGAGCGCGTCCAGCAAAGTTCAGTCACCATAGCCAACACTGGGCACCAACGCCCAGCAAGGAAACCCGTTTGGAGACTTGCAAGATTGGAGAAAAAGTCACTGTGCCGGCCATAATGAACAGAGGAAAGCGCGATCGGAAATGAGGAAGGATAATTACCCAAGGGTCAACTCAATTAGGGCATTCCAGGCTATTAGAAGGCAGGTTCTATTTCATTATTAGCCGGGAGTCCCTGGGGGCTCTTCTCTGCGGGCATAATGTGATCCCACACATACTGCGGGAAGATTACTTTGGATACTGTGCGTCGCGTGCACCTGGAATTTAGAACGCGAGGCTGGTGAAAACTACGGGGATGACAGTCATCCTCACAGCTCTTTCTGTTTTGAAAATTACATTAAAAAGGAACTTGTGTGTTTCTATCTCCTACTACACACCCCTACTCCCCACCCCACCCCACGGTGTCCGTCCTTCCCCTCCAGCCAGTTTTTCTCCCTATCCCACATCCCCTCTATGTGGTTCACTGGGCATTAGCAAGCGTCCTGCCACTCCCGGCCCCGCATAGAGACATATCTCAGGGGATCTCCTCTGCTCTATGGCTAGTTGTTGACAGAGCAGCTGCTGTGGGGGTCTAACGGGGGTCGACATCCTTACACTACTTCTTGGGTGTCCGGATATGAACAGAGGTGACTGTCTGACATTCTCCGTCCTTTGGCTGTTGCATTCTCACTGCCTCCCTCTTCTGCAAGGCTTCTGAACCATGGGGTGGGTGTGGTTTAGAGGTTCCGCTTAGGGCCCAGTCACTCACAGTCATTTTCACTTGATACTTTGTCCACTTGTGGTTCTGAATGCCGCACCTCTCACTGCACAGGGCCACTTCTGGGTCGAGTGCTGAGTGCTTCTTTGATCTACGGGTATAATGATTAGCGCTTGCATGGCAGCTTACTATCAAATATTTTTAGTTAACACTAGAGGTTTGTTCCCTCCTAAAGCCTATGGCATCAGTGTCCACACGTATGGGCTTGGTTTCCAGCACCAGGCGTGTGTTCCCAGTCTTGCAGACTCTTTCTTAATAGGAAGATAAGATGTCCTGAGTGCTTTGTCTTCATTGGCTCGATTTTTTCCTTGGTTTTTCATGGGTTCATAGTTATTTCCTTGCTTATTTCCTTGTCTCCCTATATATTTTCTCCCACATCACTTTTTCTCATTTCTATAAATATTCAGAGTTCCTTCCTAGATTCATTAGGCAAAGAATGTTCAAGAATATTCCTTCTGGCGAAGACACGGCCACTCCAAGTGATTCATCCTGAATTGCCCTGCCCCGATGTCCACAAGGGTGGCTATACGGAAGCTATGCAGTGGATTTCTGAAGTCCCTAAATATTCAAGAATGTGTCTCTTACACACTAATTTTTGAGAGCAAGCAGATGCACAGTATATTTGCCTTGATGTCTTCATGTTAAAGTCTTAAATTATAATCAATGAGAAATCCAAATTTGCTTATGTGGCCTTCCCATCAGAACAGGACAAAAAGCCAAGAGCCAGAAGTGTTCTGCGACTTTTGCTCTAAGTTATTGCGTATTGCCATCTGGGTCGTATGGGGAGGGCTGGATGTGTGGATACAATCATCTGCTTGGTTTTCTGACCTTAGTGTATCTTTCCATCCAATTTCTGGAACGTCATTTTGGTGGTCTGCTATTCATCTTTCTGAGGTAGAGTACTTAGGTGTTTGGGTCAACCAATGATTTCTCTGGTCTTACAATGTTGTCACACTTTAGCGATGCGAACATGCTGTTTCCTTTCATTTCTGGCTATGGTGGCTAGTACTTTGCATTAGGAGCATTGGGAACAGTACCTTCTAACTACTTATGAAAAATAGAAAAGTCTCTGGTTGTGGTAAGGGAAGGCACTCCCTACTAATGGGGACATTAGTTGATGTCCATAGTCCTTTACTTCAAGTATCTCTTCGTTATTAATTACAGTGTGTGCTCACAGCAGATATGAGATTGTTGTTTACACTGAAACATCCATAAATAGGAAAGATATTGCTAAGTTGCCCAACATAAGCTCTCTCTGATTCAAAACTCTAGTCTATCAAGTTATCTAAGAGTTCTTGTAACATCCTGTCTCAGTAAGTAATAAGAAGAAAACCTGAGGCTATCCCCATGAACAATTTCATGTGTTCAGAATTCACTGACATCTGGAATGGTTAAAAAAAACTTAAGATATAAGATATCAAAATTCCCTGTCTCTGTTGTGGTGTCTTCTTTCTTTCATTAAAACAACTGTCACTTTGTTAATATTGAAATCTAGAGATCTAAGCTTCATCAAATCTGGGAACTACCACCTTGCTTTAAATGGAGTTGCAGGTGATTCGCCTGTCACCCAGGGTCAGTTTTAGATATTTAACACTCAGCAGCTGGCCTGCCCAGTCTGAGATTTAAAGAAAAATGATCTACAGCTGAGGAAGTAGAATGCACAGGGTAGCTGTCTTCTCTCTCAAGGAAATAATTTCCCATTTTCCACACTAATTAATCCTCTGGAAAACTGTGGATACCAACTGAGGAATCTGGGTCAATTTTCTCCTATCAGCCATCATTTCTAATTAAGTCTATATCTGCCAACAAACAACCTTTAAGGAAGAATAGCAATATGGGTAACTAGCAAACACGGGTAATTTCTGAAAAAAAATTAAAAAGTGAAGCAGGTTAGGCAAAATTGAGTCTATAAACATTCAGGATTTCAAGAGCGTCTTCTTTCATATATCAGTTTGAGATCAGTGTAGGCTACATACATAAAGTTCCGCTTCAAATATTCAAATACATACATATCTATCTATCTACCTACATATTTATCTATCTACTTATGTATCTATAAGCAAATTCATAGACAGGAGTAGATTCAGATCTACCAAATCTTTTTCTTGGCCATGTTGTATTGTCATTGTGAAGAAGCAAAGCGATGTGACAGGGGTTCAGACAGCTGAGACACTATCATTTCTGGTGAGGAAAGGGGTCGTTTCTGGGAGCAAGAGAAGAGCTCTTGCCTAGAATTCAGAGCCCATTGGCAAGAAGTAGCCAGTGACCCCCAAAGAGCATGGAAGGTAAATAGGATCTCTCCTCACCAAGAGAGCTGGAGCTATTTTACATACACCATCATGACCATGGCAGCGACCACCCCCAGACTTTCTGTGAACTGTTCTGCTGAGTTTCCATCTCTGCCTGAATGGCGTGAGGCAGCGCGAGGTCACTGGCCTTGAAAGAAGATTGGAATTGAAAGGCCGCAGAGGCTGGGAAGAGAGCCGTGGACTTCCGCTGAATAGAAATGCAGCCCACATTCTCCCACCTTCCTGGAGCACGTGGAGTGGCAGCTCCAGCGTGCCCACGGGCGTGCTGATGCTGGTCGATTCAGGGTGACTGAGTATATGTGGCACTTGCGTGCCATCCACACACTTCTGCTTCTCTGGGAAATATTTCCACCCTAAGAAATCAAAATCCATTAAAATCCCTTAATCCGCTGTTCATTTACAAGATGGGGAAGACTGACAAAAGACTGTCTTCCTGGGCCTTGGCTTTAAGGCTTGGAGGAACCTCAGACATCCTACTAGTTTCCTCAGGTTGCACACACACACACACACACACACACACACACACACACACAGTGTTAACTGTCCTCCCAACCACACCATCTCCTAGGCGGGCACTGTCCACTCTTCAAAGATCCATGCCCCGCTAGGTGGGCACCTATTCACCCCGCTAGGCAGGCATCCATGCACTCTGCTAGGTGGGCATCCATGCACTAGGCATCCATGCACTCTGCTAGGCAGCATTCATGCCCTCTACTAGGCGGGCATCCATGCACTAGGCATCCAGGCTCTCTGCTAGGCAGCATCCATGCACTCTGCTAGGCGGCATCCATGCCCTCTACTAGGCGGGCATCCATGCACTAGGCATCCATGCCCTCTGCTAGGTGGGCATCCATGCACTAGGCATCCATGCACTCTGCTAGGCGGCATCCATGCCCTCTACTAGGCGGGCATCCATGCACTAGGCATCCAGGCTCTCTGCTAGGCGGGCATCCATGCCCTCTGCTAGGCAGCATCCATGCCCTCTGCTAGGCAGCATCCATGCACTCTGCTAGGCAGCATCCATGCCCTCTGCTAGGCAGCATCCATGCACTCTGCTAGGCAGCATCCATGCCCTCTACTAGGCAGCATCCATGCCCTCTACTAGGCGGGAATCCATACACTGCTAGGTGGGCATCCATGCACTAGGCATCCATGCCCTCCTCACTACTAGGATCATCAAGAACTTAGTGAAGCTTTTGCTTTCCTTGAAAAGATTTTGAGGAATGATTTGCATATCATTAGTAATATTTGTTTAATTGAAGGTGACTGACTTACAAAGCACCAGTGAGCCACTGGCATGGTGCAAACAGATGCAAACAGGTGGTGCGACAGTGTCCAGAACTGGCCTCTTGGCTTTGATTATAGTCAATGCTCAAGATTTGTATGAACCTGCAGGGCGTGCTGGTGCTGACACAGCTGAGTGACATATGCAGTGCACGAGGCAGAAATCAGGGCAATCGCCATGCCCGCCTCCCCATTTTCATCACTTTGCACTTGGAACTTTCAGTCCTTCTTTTGTTTCTATGATTCATACAGTGAATTGTTATGCATTATTACCACTGTGTCATGTAACCCACAACATAGGTAATTTCAATTTCTAACATCTCCATCCCTCCTCCACCTACTTTCCTCAGCATCTAGCTGCTTTTATCCTTTCTTGTCCGTGATATCAACATTTTTAGTTTCTATGAATGAGAACATGCGATATTGATCTTTGTGCATCTGTCTTAGGTCACTCCACATGATGTCCTCCAGGCTCTACACGTGACAGAACTTCAATCATTTTTATGGCTGAGTAGTATTCTAGCATAAGTACATGCACCATATTTTCTAAATCCCTCTTGATTGTGTGAGTTCTGGTGTTTCTTCAAGGTAGTGATTTCAATTCCTGTAGCCAGGTATCTGCTGGCAGGACTGGTAGACTGTAATTTCTGTAGCGAAGGCCTACTCATAGGACTGGCAGATCTATGTATTACTATATTAGGTTTCAGATGAACTGCAAAGCCCTTTGACTATCCTCTGTTTTTTATACCTATAGATTTTATTTTCTAGAACTCTATATAAAATAATAGCAGAGTACATATTTTCACTCAGAAGAGCTACTTTAATATATCATGAATTCATCCCTTTTTATAAATCAGTCATCTTCCATTGAAAATACATGCATACATATATATATATATAATTTGCTATCAATTCACATCCTGAGAAACATATTTTCGTTCCTTTGCACTTGGTCACCAACATTCCTTCATTTCCTTAGATGATCTTGTTACAAGGTTTAATGACCTCGACTCAGCTCAGGAACATGACAGGACCTGAGTCTTGTTCTGGAATAGAAGTAGGCACCATGAGTGCCCATTGGTAGTCTGCATGGGTAACCTCCACTCCACATGCACTGAAATTTGAGGATCTTCCTATCCTGAATCTGGCGCTTTCGTTATACACACAGAGTCATGACAGCCAGAAGTTGGGCCAGTGCTGAGGCTGCCTGGTTTTCGTGCTGGAACTTCTTCCTCCTCTTGGACCTCAAGTTTCAAGCCCTCGCTGGAATGCTGAAGCCCCACTGAGACAACAGTGGCTGGAGTTTAATTGAAAGGCATAACTACTGCGCAGTAGTCCTTTTAATCAAGATGTGAAAGGGAAACTTTATTAAACTGTGATTGAATATATAAAATTAAGCTGTAACACACCTTAAATATATTAGCTCAAATTATAAAATATTAAATTAAGATTTAATATATTAAATTAAGCACAGATTAAACTAGATTGAAAAAAATGCTTTTAAAAAATCTCAAATCCACCAGAGAAATTGTTAACCATCTTACTTAAAGGGAGGATCTTGGAAGTAGCTGAGTAATAAGAGGAGACCACAAAAAAGAACCAAACTCACTGTGCGCAGAGCAGTCGTTCCGCCAGTAGAGGGAGGGGCTCAATGGACCCCTGATGTCTGGTCCAAGATCAAAGAGAATTAGCGCGAACTGCAGTGACTTGGTCAAGTCCATCAGCTCCCACGAAACCCCTGTGGTGACAGCAACTCTGCCGGGAGCGAATCGGCCTCCATCCCATCCAGCCGGTCTCTTTGGGCCCGACCGGAAAGGGAGTCCTCGGCCAGGTCTTAACTTTACCCAAACTGACTGCCTACTGGTACTGACTGTGGGCGCCCTGAGAGGCTTTAAGGCGAGGGAAAGGGACAGAACAATTTACAACCAGATGGAAAATGATAGAAGGGGCGAGAGTGAGGAGAGAGATAGAGGAAGAACAGGAAGGACAGGGGGATGGAGGGCAAGGAAAAGAGGAAAGAAAAAGGAAAGAGAGAAAAAAAGAGAGATGAAGATAACATCATAACATCTCATTTTTTCTATTCATTCTGAGGATAAATAATAAATATTTCTTCCTATTCAACTAAGTAAGTGCTGGTGAAAAACCCTCTAAATAAACTTACCTCATCCACTTTGTACAATTACAATTGTGAGGAAATTACAAGTCAAGAAAAGATAAGACGTTTCCCAGGGATGACAAGGACAGAAAGTGATGGAATGGCATTAAGGCTTTATCATTCGCCAAGAGTCACGTCTTTCCGTATTGTATGTTTTCCACACTGTGTGTGAGTGTATGAGTGTGTATCTGCATGAGTGCGTGTATAAGTGTGTGTGTGAGTGCGTATGTGTCAGTGCGTGTGTATATGTATGAGTGTATGTATGCTTGAGTGTGCATGTGTGTGTCTGTATGGGTGTGTGAATGTATGTGTGAATATGTGCGTATTTGTGTATGTGTGTGAGCATATGTGTATATGTGTGCATGTGTGTGTATATGTGTGCATGTGTGTGTATATGTGTGTATGTGTGTGTATATGTGTGTGTATGTGTGTGTGTCAGTGTGAGTGTATGAGTGTGTGTGTGTGTACACAAGTGTGTGCTGGATTCCAGTGACCCGCACTCATCGCTGAAGTACCCTCACAAGCCAGCCACATCTCCTGATGTGCCCCTATGCATCATCTCTAGGAATTAAAGTTTGGATGATGATGATAACAGTAAATAATAATTACGGCAGTTATCATGTATTAAGCAGTTAATGACGCAAGACGTGATGATAAATGTGTTGCCTGAAATAATCTTGTTGATTAACCTAACCACTTAGGAAGTAAACCCTACCATGTCTCCACTCTGCCCACTGAGTCGCTGCCTGCGGCGTGGAGAGGAGTAGAACCTGTCCAAGGACACAGAACCCAGCAGCGGCTGGATTCTAACCCGGGTTACCACATCTCCCAAACAGTGACCCATGCAGAGGTGTAGAGCAAAAGGTGAGAGGACAGATGTACAGACTGTACTCTAAATTAACTCAGAGGTGCTGTCCCAAGCCTTAGGCTCTAACATTCACATCAGAGGCTGAGTCACATGGAGGTCTCAGAGGCAACCACGAGGCTTTCCCTAATAAGAAGGAAGTGGTTGGGGATGTTTGATGGATGATAGGCAGGCGACCGGGTCCATTTTTATGTCGTCCACCCACCCTCTTCAGGGGTCGGGGCGGAGCACAGAGCTTCACACATGATAGGTGGGTGTGTATCACGTGCTGGGCACGCGCTGACTTCTATCCATTCCGCAGGCCCCTCTAGTGAGACTTGGGTCCTTACCAAAACACTGAAGGTTGCCAGTGACAATGAATGCCCCCCCTTGGGCTTCCTTTCAACTTGATTTCTATAGTCCTTGTTTTTTGGATCTCCTGATTGGACCTTTACCTCCTCACCTCTTTCATTTTTGACAACACGCACGTTGTTTTCCACGCGTCTGTGGTTGATGATCTTCAGTCTCTGTGTTCAGTGACGCTCGCTGTCCTCAGCACGCCTGCTCTTGGTGAAAAGCTCACATCTCTGGACAGTTTAGATTGATCCCACCCACGGCCATGTTTGGAAGTCTGTATTCAGTTAGTATCCATCCTGACATCCAATGCTCTACATCACAACGCATGCACATCTTCATGATTACCTACATCTTCATCAGTAACCTGACAACCACATCCAATGCAATGATCTTGAAATGAATTTGTCCTATGTAAAGGAGTGACTAAGAACGTGCCCCCTGGGAATGGGAGCATAGTTCAGTCAGTAACAATGCTATGGAGGCACGAGGACCCGACTTGGACCCCAACTCCAGGCTGCCAAAAAATAAATAAATAACAGAGCATGTTAACATATGCTTATAACCCAACCCTGGGGAGGCTGAGTTAGGGGAGTCCCTGCACTCACTGGTTAGCCAGCAGAGCCTACTTGTTCAGTTCCAGTGAAAAGACTCTATCTCAACAAAGATGAACAACACCCGAGGAATAATACCTATGGTTGACCTTTGACCTCTGCTTTTGCAGGTGCACAGACACACACATGCAGAGGACCATTCTTTTGGGGAATTGCTGGTTGTGACCTTTAGTAAGCTATTTAAGAACCTTGGTCAAAGAAAGGATTACAGAACAACCTTAGTCATAATGGGATAGGAGGAGTCCTATCGGCCCAGGTCCTTTCTGGCACAGTTACCCTGTCGATTCCCACTCATGTGCTCTGCCAGTGGGCTTTACTATAGTCATTGGTCAGAACTAAGGTCACCAGAGGAAGAACCAAAATCTTTCCTTGCATATCTGTATACTATTGAGTAGTCCAACGTCACTTTAAGATACATTCGATAGATTCTCCCACATCCAGAAAAGTTTTCCTAATTTGTTAATGTAATGGTTCATGGACTATTAGTGCTTAAGCAAATTGAACGCTTTGGTGTACACAAAGCAGAAGGCTTGCAGCAGTCACAAGTCAATGGAGGATGGAGGCTTTTCTCTATCCTGTAGCACATCTTTGAAAGACTAGAAACACTGGTTCATAGAGAACCAGTCCTGGATGTGTGTGTCTGGAAGGCGCTAAGGAGAGAAAAACCCTCAGATATGAGTGCTATAGACAAACACGCATGGCTAATTTCTGTATTCTCACCATGTTCATTACAACAGTAGCAAACTTGCCAACCTCCATGGGAAAAGTTTACCTTGCTAGAAAGGACAAGTCGGCTTGGACCGGCAGTGCCTCACGGTGCTGTGTATTAACACGTCTTTTTCAATCGACACCTTTTGTTCACATTTCAAAATCTACTTTTATATCTCTAGCCTACCTTTGTAATTTAAATTTTTGCCATTTAAATTTTAAAATTTAAAATTTCAGTAGAATTATGGTGTGTGTGCATATGTTGAGAGTAACAATCTGTATGTGCAAGTGAGCATGGATGCTTATCTGGGCATGCACATATGCCATGTATGTATATATTGGGAGTAACAACCCGTGTGTGTGTGTGTGTGTGTGCACATACTTACCCAGACATTTACATGTGGAGTGATTTCAAGTAACTCCCTCTATTGTCTCTCCATCATAGCTTTTGAGACAGGGTCTGTCATTAACCTAGAGCTCGCCATTCTAGTTAAACCGACTGACCCGGAGAGCCACTCTCTGTCCACTCCCATGGCTCTAGGGGCCACACACATTGGAGTACACAAGCAACGTCGAGCAAGGTTTTCATGTGCAGTCTGGGAATCGACATCCAGGGCCTGCAACTTGCATGGAAACTGGTAATGATTTTAACAGCGTTGGGGACATTAAGTCCTACGTGTCATACCCACAGTCCCACCTAAGCTAGCTAGGTGGTCTCCATCGCTAACAGGCTTTCTGTGAGGCTGGAGAACAGGAGAAACCTCACCGTTCACACTCATAAAACCACTGCTGGAATCCAGTCGTTCTCAAAGGTCTCCTCAGCGTGGGGTCCAGTAAATATTCCCTTCTACCTCACTTAATGTTGCATAACTTCAGGAACAAGCTCAGTGGCCTTTGCGTCCATTTTTCCAGTACCATGTCTGTCACACAGAAAGGACTTTAAAACATCGGATGAATGAGTCAACCACATTTGAACTCAATGCGTACTAGTGGGGAAAGCTGAGCCTGCGAGAACAGAAGGCGTGGCTTGAGGTCCAAGGACCGCCCCAAAAGGCATTAGCATAGATGACTGGCTCGTCCCAGGCCACAGCAGGGAAAAGATGGCAATTGTTTCTGTTCTATGTTGTTACAGAGTCCCCCACATTCTAGGTTAGAAGACATAATAAAGTGCTAGCTTCCCACTGTAGCAACCTGCCTCTACCCTCAAACAGTCAGCCCAGGACGGCACTGCACATTCATCGTGCAAGTACTGATGTTCAGCCACAGCTCCTTGGAGACTTGGCGCGTGGGATTCACACCTGGAGGGCGCCCTGTGGGTTTGTTGAATCACAGCAGCAGATTCTACACCAGGAGGGAGCCCT
Source organism: Typhlomys cinereus (assembly GCA_023101885.1). NCBI lineage: Eukaryota > Metazoa > Chordata > Mammalia > Rodentia > Platacanthomyidae > Typhlomys > Typhlomys cinereus. The sequence continues at coordinate 64,165 of JALPQD010000385.1, read as the reverse complement.
GTGGATCCGTCGAATCACAGCAGCACATTCCACACTGGGAGGAAGCTCTGTGGGTCTGTTGAATCACAGCAGCAGATTCTACACCAGGAGGGAGCCCTCTGGTTCTGATAAATTTTCCAGTGATTATAAATAGCAAGGGGTTGGTATGACCATTTGACTTTTGTTATTTTATTCATCTCAAGCCCAGAGCATTAATTTTCGCATGTTTATAGTGGAAATAAGGGGCCAGTGAGAAAGATCTGTATGTCCATGGGTGAGGCTGCTCACAAACGCGAATACCTGCAAGTTGTTCTCTGACCTCCACTCGTGGGTCTTAGTATTCATGTGCATTCTCTCTCTCTCTCTCTCTCTCTCTCTCTCTCTCTCTCTCTCTCTCTCTCTCTCTCTCTCTCTCTCTTCTGTGTTCAAATAAACACATGAAGGTCATCGATAGTGTGAAGGAAAACTCTCGGCAGATGTGGCACAAAGCAGGAAGTCAGCGGGGTCCTTTCCCCTCCCCTAACTCAATCATGTCCTTTTGCAATTGGCAGACACTTGAAACAAACCCTGTCTACCTTTACAGACTGATACCTGGCTTTGGAAAGAGCCTCTATCAGACCGGTCACTAGGGGCCCTGCTAGCACTTAGGGAGAGTAGCACAAAGCCACCTACAGAACCTGGGCTTGGGGTACCTCAGTGGCGGGGTAGCAGAAGTTAGACTTATTTAGTCTCCCCAGCCAGCCAGAGATGCAACCCTTGACTTCCTAGTGAACCCCAGTTCAGACACGCTGTAGTGTGGAAGCAAAGCGTCGGTATTTCATCAAGAACTCCCCACATTTTTACATATAGTCATCTTGCATTTCACAATTTTCTCAGTAACAACATTTACCTTTTTTTAAGTTAAAACTTTTTTTTATAAAGAGGAAGGGGGCAGTTCCTGTATAAGCATGGGGCATGAGTTGGAATCCCAAGAACCCACTGTGAGTTGGTCTTGGGGCACGCATGCATAATCCTAGTACCCAGAAGCGAGATGAGAGGTGGAGGCAGGTTATGGTCTGGAAGCCTGTGGACCAGCTAGACTGACATACAGATCAGTGAATGAGAGACCCTGTTGCAATTAAGGTAGAAGGTGAAGCCAACACTGGAGGCTGCCCTCTGACCTCCACCTGCCCAAGGTGCATGTGTGCCTACACACACGCACACACACACATGCACACACACACACACAAAAATAAAATAAAATAAAAAATAAAGGGAAGGAAGTCCTTAAGAAGCATTTCTTCAATACAATGGCAACGATGTTAGCAAGTAGCAAACATTTACCAAGGACCTCTGTTATACAAAGCATCATAAGTTGACTTCGTGCAGATTTGGAAACAAGTTTCAAAAAGCAAAAGTTATCATCAAATGCTGTAGTTGCTTCTGCTCTAGTTAAATAAGATACTTCAGCATCTACAAATTATGATAAACATGCAAATTCATGGCATTTTTAACAGCTCATGATGGTTCCCAACAAATCTTCTATGCATGTTCCTTAAATTTGGACAAGTAAATTCTGGTACCTGAAGGGCAACTTAAGGAAGCTATTGAGATAATTCTTTCAATATTTTGTTTATTCTTAGGAGAGAGAGAGAAAGCTAAAGCTTAATACACACACAAATGCCATAGTGGAGTTTAAACTACAGTGTTTGGAAGCCTGTTCTCACATCCCATCATGTGGGTTTCCAAGACAACAGCTTTGAACACAGAAGCCTTTACCTACTGCCATCTGACTGGCCCCGATTCATTCATTCATTCATTCATTCATTTATTGCCAGAACATTGTCAAGGCAAATCTTCAGCAGAGTGAGCTTGTTCTTTCTAATTCTTCTCTTGTGTGTAGTCCCTTAGATTTTAGTGTTAATACTTAATACTGTTTTACATCTATTCAGAACAATTCACTCTGGATACCTTTGTGTTGCTTTCCTAACCAATAAGGTGTGGCATAAAGGCATATTTAAAAAAATAAATCAGAAGACCACTGATGACTCTAGTATGAAATCATTGCACAGTTTTAAGAGATTAGTCACTAGCTGATCATAACTTGGAAGAAAATTGCTAAGTATACAAAAACTATATAAACATGAGAAAAAAACTTATTAATGAAATGTCACAAAATATCACAGTTCATTAGTCTTCGCTTCCTGATGTCTACTGATTTAAATAACGGATTCCTTTTATGCACATTTCTTAAAAATACCAAAAATTGAGTCACTAAATTCACTGAATACAAAGAATAATTATTTGAAAAGTAATTTCACTATATCTAAAGGTGCCTTCCCTAAAGACTCCAATATGTAAAATCTGAATTCAGCCAAATTAATTATTATGAGCATCTTTGTGCTTTATTTTAATTCTTGGATTTACTGAACTCAAGAATCTCTTTGGCAACCTGTTTATGTGTTATGTATGTTGTAATTAAAGCTGTAAATGTATGCATGTGCACATTTATAAAAATGATAATGGCGTATGCTTAGAATCTTTGATTTGGTTAACCTTAAAGTTGGAAGGAGAAAAAGAAAACTTTTTAAAGTATAATTTATTTATATCTTTATTTTCTCCTTCATTTCCTGACAGCATCGTAGGGATTGTCTTGGTTGGTGATACAGGATTTTTGTAATTTCACAAGTTTCCTGTTGTGGTGTTGATTATCTACTTGCCGATCTAGAACCATCTGGAAGATGGGTGATGAACATGCCCATGGGGAATGGTTTTGATTCCATTCTGTTACTAGAAGTAAGCAGAGCCGCCTCGTGTGGAGAAAGGAGACGGAGCAGCTCCATGCGGTCACCACGCTCTGCTTCCTGACTGCAGGTGCAAATGACCAGCTGCTTAGAGATCCTGCCGTCCTGACTTCCCGCCTTGATGGACTTCATCCTTGAACCATGAGCCAGAGTAAGTCTTTCTCCTTTCAGCTGCCTTTGCGCAGGGAGTGAATCACAGCAACCGAAGAAATTACCCAGACACCTCCATCTGGCGAAAGCCTTTGTTTTTGGTTCCTTCTTCTGTACTGACTGAGATATGGAACTTGTGAAATAGCCACATCTGCTCAGAAACAACAAGGAGCTGGCTCAAGGGAGAAGGTACTCACCTGCCGTGCAAGTATGAAGAGTGGTGTTTTTGATCCAGTGGACCCCACTTCTAGGCCAAGCACGTTTGGCAGCCATCTGTAATCCTGATGCTTGGGAGGCAGAGACCAGCTGGTGAGCTGGCTAGCTGGTTGGTGAGCTTTGTGTTCAGTTACAAATCCTCCTTTCAATGATGAAAGTGGTGAGTGATTGAAGACGACACCCAATGTCAGCTTTAGACTTCCACAAACAGTCATTCCTACCTTTATGTGATCCTTCATGTGCACAACCATAGGAGCACACACAAACGCAGCGCACATACATGCACACACACGCACACACACATATGCACACATACCAAAAAGAAAAATTAATGACAAGGGTAAAATACTTCTTAGGTCCTTTTGCTTTCTGTTTCTCTTTCTAATATACTATGTGCCTAAATCACCTGAATTGGAATTCAAAAAACTGAACAATATTCTCCAAAGCATATTCTTCTAGCTCTGAAGTATTGATTTGGGAATTGCATTGAAATCGACCCCGTCAATATTTTTTTCTTTTTCACATGTGTTACAAAATTAAAAATATTCCATGGACAATAGTTCCCTTGAGGGCCTTTTTGTATCTGCTTTTCACAATTAATTTCTCACCTATGCCTGTAGGGCCCATCTTGCTTATGAAGACTGTAATTACATGCATCTCTGTATACATGTTACATTTAAAAGACATAAGCTGTGTTGTGTGTCTTCTTGTGCCATGTAAATAGGCATATACTTGCATTTTACAATCACAACTCAATAACTGCTCATTTTAAACAAGGTAAAACCATGCCCACAGAATTGTTTCTGGTGTTCCTAAGGAATACTTCCAGTAACAAAATTAAACTTCCTCCTATCTTTCTAGGAAAGCTGAATTTAGACTCTGTTGAAGTCATGAAGGCCTGATGTAGGTTAAATATCATGTGTCCAATTTGAGTGGATGGAAAGTTATCAAAAGGCTGATGAAATAGCACAGCAGGTGAGACATGCGCTTGCAAACCCGGTCACCTGACTTCATTCCTGAAGCCCACACAATGGAAGGAAAGTTGTCTTTGTCCTCCACCCATGTACTAGGCATGTGGGTGTGAAAATTTGGTTTTTCTCTCTGTCTCTCTTCTCTTTCACTTTCTCAAATAAATAACATATCGAAAATGTTTTCTAAGAAGAGAAAGAAAAGCTACCACATGTGAAAATCTTCAATTTGCAGGTATCTGAGATGATAACATAGTATCATATTGCAAATCCCCTTACAATATTCACTCTGGCCCCCTACAGATGAGACCTAGGTCTCAAGCCAGAGTGAGAACTTTGGCAGAGGCCTCTGAAGTTCACTCTTAGCTTGTGGCACTAGGAACACAAAGACCAGAGCAAACTATTAATTCATCTTTCAGAAATCACAAGTCCAAGATCTAGAAAAAAAAATTGAGGTTGACCAAGAAATTCCAGTGTAGAAACATGCATCAGTGGATGTTAGAGCAGCTCTGTGTTGAACAAATGCACAGGAAAACTCAAGGTCAAGAGAAACACCTGATCTCTTTCTGAAGCCTGGTGGTTGGAACTAAGCAAGTGCCCTAGACGGACGGGCAGGGCATAGAGAATAAAAGGCTCCCAGAATTCTCAGCTGTGCCTAGGAAAGGGGCTGGTGTCAGAGTCTTTATGTTCAGCCTTAGTAATAATATCACCACCTCAAAAAAATGTGAAGGAAGGTTTTCAAAATGTCATGACTGGATTCTGAGCTACAATCAGGGAAACGATCGAGGAACCTGGCAGAGGCAGACAATCACAAAGTCTCATGGGCTCAGGGAAGGCTGACAGCACCTTTGCTCAGCTGTGCAAAGACCTGTGCTGGATCCTCAGGAAGAGAAAGAAAGGGAAGGAGAATCTTCAGTTTTTCTTACAAATAGATTTCTTTTCTGTTCTGCATTACTAACTAGAGATAAGCTACATGTTAAGACCATTTTCACTCTTTCATCACATGTAGCAATTTTTGAAGCTCAAATTTATCCAGAATATGCTTAAGTGGGCTCATGATGACATCAAACTCTCAAGTCTCTTTTGTATCAGAGAGTTTGAAAGAAATGAAGCTCAGAACATGGAGGTCTCAAGTCTGATGACTGTGGCTGCACTTGCTAATTGCCCACATGGACTCTGGCCTCTTTGACCTTCATTTCAAGATCAAGAATACTGAGATAATGACATTTAGCCCCATGGGATTGCTTTAAAACCAAGTCAACTTTTGGTAGCTGCTCAGTAAAGACTGTGTTGACTAATTGACCAGCAATATTTGTCAGCATTGAACCATGTGGTAGGAACAAAAAAGTGTCTTTCTGTGCGTGTGTGGACATGTGCATGCGATATGTGTATGCGAGTGTATGTGTGGACATGCGTATGGGGTGCACATGCATGTCTCTTCCCTACGTGAAGAGATCAGAGGACAACATCTAGTGTTGCTCCTCATATGTTGTCCACCTTTTTATGCAGGTGGATAAATAGATTTATAATAGATGATTGATAGATGATGAGAGATTATTCATAAATAGATTGTAGGTAGATATATGGTTGTTCAGATGCTGTCCACCTTAATGTATAGATAGATGGATCCATACATACGTACATATATACATAGATGATAAATGATTGATAGATAAATGACAGATGATTGATCAATACATGATAGATAGATAGATAGATAGATAGATAGATAGATAGATAGATATAGACAGATAGATAGGTGATTGATAGACAGATTATAGATAGATAAATGGCTCCTTAGGAGTGGTCCACTCTTATGAATAGATAGAAAAATGACAGACACAGATAGATAGATAGATAGATAGATAGATAGATAGATAGATAGATAGATAGATAGATAGACAGACAGACACCTTGAAATAAAAGATGTGGGCAGTTTTAGCCATGTGATCAATTGAGTCCTGCATTCCATATGGAAACACAGTTCCCAAAACAGCCTTTCTTCCTAGAATCCCTGTTCTCCACTGCCCTGGTCTGCAGTAGTGACCAGACAGCGTGAAAGCAAAGGGGACCCCGTGTGTTCCAGCTTCCATGAAGGCATGAGGACATGGAAAAATCTCCATTTCCAAGAAGCCATGAGATCATGTCTGATTTAAGTCCCAGTCCTAAACAGCCCGAGCCCCACGCTGAGCTTCACGTGTAGAATTTCATGTCCAATCCCTGTAATGAGGTGATAAGGCCCCTTGCCACAGTTAGTCACTAGCAGGAGGTGGCAATTAACAGGATTGCAGGAACCTGGAGCCACGCCAGGCTGGCAAGAAGGGATTAGAAAGTAAACGAAGTGAAGGACCGTGAACCAATGAACAGGGCTTAGCGGACAGCATGAGACGGTGAGGCAGAACGAGGTCGGCTTGCTTCCACTACCCACTGCCTTGCATCCTCTGCGGCCTAGGGAAGTCCTTGGCCCGTCAGCCCCTCAGCCGCATCGGAACCCTGAATGGTCGGAGCGGTCCAGAGTAACCTGAGCCGCAGAATCGCCTTCCGACATCACCATGGGCCAGTCTGATGATCCGGAGGCTCTATCCATATTAAAAGCTTTGCTGCGCTACAGAGAAGCGGCGTTAATATTTTTCTCAGTGACACCCCATGAGAAGAGCCACAGCAATACTTTCAGAATCCAGGTCCTTCTGCATCAAAGCTATCTGAAGCCTCGTGGGGGTGCATCGAGTCTCTGTGATTTCCTGACTGCTGGAGGATCAGACGATGTTACTTAGCTAGTAAAAGTTAATGAGATTCCAGTCTGACAGCCGAAGGCTTTAGGCTGGAAGAGACATTTTTTTCCAACTTAATTAACAAGTTTTTCTTAATGTGTCCCATAAAATACCTTATTTCTCTGTCGTCAATGTAAACAGTGTCTTATTTCATCACATGGCACTGGGATGCACCAGGAGACAGTCAGAGGCGGCTCTTGAGTCTAGGTCTTGACTTTAGAGAAGAGATGCCCGTGGGTTTTGTTTGAAGCTGCCGACTAGCTGTGAAACGTTCTGGCTTCTAAGATGGCAGGTTCCAGGTGAATCTTGGATGTCTCAGGTCATGTTATCTTTGGTGATTCGTTGTCTCCCTGCTCTCCCAGGGAACCATCCTCGCCCTTCTGAAAAACAGCTGGGGACCCCTAAGTGGTTCTGGGAATTTCCCGCCAGCTGCTACAGGGCTTCCCTGCAATTACGGCTGCAGCAAGTGGAGAGAAGTCGGGACGCCCGAACTCTTCAAATTGGAAGCTGCAGCTGCAGAAGCAAGGCCACGAGCTCCGTGTTACCCTAAGCTATGCATAGAACAGCAAGCCCACTGACGCTGCCTGGCGGCATCCAAAGCACACGCGCGGCATTTCTCACTCAAACTGTCACCCTCTGAAAGCTCAGCTCCCAGGCAAAGTTTCCGAGAAGTCTCTTGCATGCATTCAATCCACCTGAGGCACCTCCAGCTAACTGAACTCCCAAACATAAGGAAAAACATAGGAATTTCCATATTAAAATCGACTAAATTTAGCCAAATGAATTTATCCACATATAGACCTGTGAATATTTCTTCTGATGATTCCTAATAGGCTTTGAATGAATTTCTGTTTTTCTGGTTTTTCATTTGCTTCCTTTTCTTTCTATTAGGTTTTTTTTTTAAAGTGCACCTTCTTTTTCACATTGCTTCTCTACTTAAAACTGTCAATGATGTCCCGATGCCAAAAAAAAGCTCAAATTCTTTAGCTTGACATTTGAAGTTCCCTGCCATCTGGCCTTGGCATGCTTATAGTGGCTGCCTCGTTCCCAGTACGTCTGAGTGGAAATCTTCTGTTCCAATCGCAGCCTGGCCTGGTCACTCTTACCCCTTTCACCCTTTCTCCACAGCACCCAGAATTTTTTTTTTTCCTGTGAGCTTTCAGAATGCTCTCTCTTTGTCCTGGCTTGAAGCGAGTGCCCACCCTCCTGGACAGTGTGGTCTACCTTCCAGCTGCCCCGTGCTCTGAAGGATTTGGCCACATTTACACAGCTCTTGGAGGAAGTGGGCCCCCTCAGAAGTGTGATGCTGGGGTGGGGAGGAGCTTTAGTTTGGAAACAAGGAAGACGGGCGAAGGGTTCATCCCAGCCCCGATATGCAGCAAGAATGTGACCTCAGGGAATGACTTAACTGTCTTCTCACTATCCAAATGTGCTGAAGGCCGGGGAGATGGTTAGTGGGTTCAAGGGCTTCATGCCAAGACTGGAGACCTGAGTTTCACCCCTAAAACCCACATGCTGAAAGCAGAGAACAAACTCATGTGAATTTTTCAAATGTATGACGTCTCTCTCTCTCTCTCTCTCTCTCTCTCTCTCTCTCTCCTCTCTCTCTCAACACACACACATACTCACACAAAGAGATGTGACTTTCACCTCAATCTTGTGCAATTCCCAGACATAGACTTATGTCCCGGGTTGGATATGCAAGCATAGAGCAAGGGATATCTGTACTAGAAACTTTAATTCAAAATGCATAATTTAAAGGAATTTATTTAATTCCCAAGGAAACAAGGAGCAATAATTAAGTAAAAGGTATGAAAAGAGAAAGAAGAAAGAAGAAGAAAGAAAGAAAGGAGAAAAAGATAAAG
>JALPQD010000385.1:0-51831 GCA_023101885.1 Typhlomys cinereus | reverse complement strand
AAGACCTAAAGAAAGACAGAAAGACCGAACAAGAACAGGTAGCTAGTAATGTGCGGGTAGTGATTAGCGAGGAATTTAGGTCTTACCCTTTCCCCTCCCTCCTCACTCCAGAAGAACGCCCTCCCCGCCCTCCAGCCCGCAAGCACGGAAAGCCCGTCCCGCAAGCCCGCAATCCCTACCTCCCGCACTCCCTGCCTCCCTCATCCCTCCCGGACGACCTTCCTCCCTCCCCTTCTTCTCTCTACCGTCTTTTCGTTACTTATTTGTTTCTCTCTTTCTTTCTTTCTTCCCTTCACCCTCCCTCCCTCCCGCCCTCCCTCCCTCCCTCCCTCCCTCTCTCCCTCTCTCTCCCTCCCTCCCTCCACCCCCCTCCTCCTCCCTCTTTCTTCTCTGTCCTTTCGCCCTGTCCTTCTTTCTTTCTTTTCTTTCTTGTCGTCTTCTTTCTTGCTTCTTTCTTTCTCTCTTCCTTTCCTGTCTTTCTTTCTCTCCTTCCTGCGCTTTTCTCCCATACTGTTGTTCCCTTCAGTGCAATGCAAAATCTACCTTTAGGAATGTCTAGCTTCTCTGCATTTTTACTCATCTGTGAGTCAGTCGTGAGTTCATTACTAGACTGAAGAGTTTGTCATTAAAAGTTAGTCCTCCTGGACTAAATTTTACCTGTTTTTTGCAAGAGTGAGCCTACTACAGAAAGTGCCTTCTAATATCTTTTTGTATATATTAATTCTAAAAATTATTTGATGCAGTTGAGAAGTGTTCATAGACACACATGATGTAGTTTGACTACAGGTCATAACATGAGAGCCATGTTAATAGTTTTCTTGGCCTTGAAGGATCTTATGGCAGCAGGTTTCAACTGCTAGAAATTCTATCACAATTTGAGTTTCAACACCCAGATGCCTTTAGTTACCACATGGTCCGTCGTGATTTTTTTTTTCCCTGGTTTTATGTGCCATGTTTCCCATTCTAAAATCAAATTTCTACAGCAGAGTGACCCAAATTACCTTCTACCATTGCTGTGCTCTTAGAAACGCACAGATCGTAGATGGATATAGAATGTGCCTTCTCAAATTAATCCAACCATCTTTTTGTTCAAGATGTACTCAGGGAACACTCCTAAAATCTAGATCGGCATGAAATGAAGTTGGAAAACTATTGAAACAGCAAACCAAGGAAATAGGCCATTTCATTAGTGAAAAGTAATTGTTTTGCTTTTTGCAGCTTGGTTACATGCACGACTTCCTCTTTCATATTTTCTTCACTTGAGAGTAAAAACATTAAGTAGACATGAAATAAAGTGAATTGGCAGTTTTTGTAAAGCTTTGGGACTGAGTGACAAAGGAAAAGCGGATGTGCCCATCCAAGAAGGATTCTGACTTGCACACTGTAACTCACATTTGTAAAACAACTCAACACTCAACCTGCATTTTGCTAAGAATTTGGCAAGCATGTTGCCTATGCCCCTGACCATGTCAAATGCATGCAGGGGGACGTGGGAGAGGAGAGAACAGGGAAGTCAGTGCTTGGTGTCATTGAGACCGCAATGGGATTTTCCTTTGATTTCGCAGAGAGTAAAACCTCTTTTCTTTGCCAAAGGCAGAGTTCTTGGATCTTGGTCAAATACATATGAAAGACCTTTCCTTTTTCCCATAGCAAGGCTCATGCCAAGAAAAGAAGATGTGTCACCAGTGATTCATATCACTGACACAGACCTGCTGATCAATTACTCTCATATTTAAGACAAAAGTCAGAGTTCACTTTGAGTTTGCAAAGGCAGATGGACATCATTGGACGCGGTAAATATTGAAGTCTTATAGAAAATGTGCACGACTATATCCATCTTTTTAAAAGCAGAGCTAAAGCAGGATGGATGTGGGGACACACACCTGTCACCCCAGCATTTGAGTGCCCAAGATGAAAATTTCCCACTTGAGAATCAGTCTGGGCTGTCACTAAAAAGAAAAAGAAAACTGCGATAATTTTTTATGAAAAAATTTCAGACAATTCATGCTCAGAAAAATACATATTAAAAAGTAAATAAGAAAAACAAATAAAAAATAAATAAGAAAGTAGGAGTTGTTAATACTCCTTGACTAGATCTGTTTGGCTCAGTTTGCAAAGCCAGGTCGATCATAAGGAAATCAGTGTCGACAGTTGAATGAACAAGCAGAGCCTATAATGTGATCTTTCAGAGTCAGTTTCTAACAAGAGTCTACTACTAACACGCTCCAATTGGGAAAATACGCTTTGGCACTGATGTGATTTACATTTGTGCTCACTGAAGTCTCTTTCTCCTTGGCCCCGAGCTGAGGGCTCTTGCATCCTGTGTTCTCTTGAGCCATGTTAGGCCACATGTCTCCTCAGGAGGGAGGTACTCTAGGTCTTACCTGTTTTGCTGACCCAGGACTCGAGAGACTCCTTCTGCCTCCAATGGTTTCCAAGGATGGTGGACTCCTTTTCCTACCATGAACTATTCAGTGGTTCTTGTGGCTAACGTGAGGGCATGAGCCTATTGTGTGTGTGTGTGTGTGTGTGTGTGTGTGTGTGTGTGTGTGTGTGTGTTTGTCTGGAAGCTGCGGGTGGAAGAGAAACTTGAGGAAGAGGGTCTCACTGGCTTCCTTCTGCTCTGTCACGCTCCAGTGGGGAGCGAGCTTTCAGGCCTTTGTGAAGATTTGTCAAGATGGAAAGTTGGAGCAATCTCATGTAATACTTTGGTCGCCTGCCATGTTGCTTGCTTTCGTATATTTAGTTTTACAATATGTGAGCTGCCATTCGGACTCTTGCTTAGGCTTTGCAAATGCTGCGGAGAAGACCATCAGAAGGACTAACTGCTTGCTTCTCTGTCTCTGACTTGAAACTGTATTCTGGGGTGCTAGGCGGAGACCTGAGGTGACGCTCACACTGACCTTCTGGGGATGACATACCTGAAAGTGCTCGCCATGGCTGAGCGCAATGTGCTCACACTACAGAGTGAGCTGAAATATTTGCTGTTCCTTCTTGCGTGATGACTGTGCCATTGCTATCAAACTTGGCCAGATGACCTGTGGTCAGCCAGATGTTGAGTTGCAGTGACATCTGTGTTTTCCAGTGGGGCCTTAGGATCCATTGTGTGACTCTGCCATCTCTTCTACTACGAGCTTGGTTCTGTCTTGGACACGTGTCAGTCTTTCAGAGCACGTCTGTAATAAAGACTGTATATGTAGCTAGAACTAAGCATCTTTGCTGTTCTAAACCACTGTGAATTGGGTGTTATCTCTTATTACCTGTTACTATATTACAACTTAGCTAATCAGTGAGATGCGAGTTTAAGAAAAACATCCCATGCGGGCTTCTGCCTGAAGATCACAGAGGCTGGCAGTACGTGAGGAGGACCAGGGAGCAGGACGTCTGCATGTGGAACGGTAGATATAATCTCCTCTCCCTCAGTACCAATTACCTTTGGAAACTGTGTTTGGATTTCATAATGCCTCTGTAGTTTCCTCCCTCATTTTTCCTGCACTCAATAGCACTACCTATTGCAAGACAATGATGATTATTCTAAATGTAAGGAATAAAAACAAACAAACAAAAACAAAGCACAGAACTGTTTCTGGTACTCAAGACTAACCAGTCAACCAGCATCTTGCTGGAATCCTTGCTAGCAAGCATCTTACGAAGAAACTCTCAAGCCTCCTTATATTGCTGCAAACTCAGCTGTGGCGAGCTAGAGCCTCCCCGTCTATGCTATGGATTTATACTGTATTTTCTTTTATTGCATGTACACTGCTTTTCGTGGTTACTGTGTATGATGGATGTGCATGAAAATGTATCTTTGGAATACATTTCTTTGGGAAAACAATTATAGTTTGTCAATTTGAAAACAACATAAAGTGAGTCTTTATTCAAAATTGCTTCCCAATGTTTAGGGACTTATCCATGGATTCCATTGAATTCATGGAAAACAAAGATCCCTTGCTTTTTGTGCAAGCCTGAAAGTTTATTGAAGCTTTCCTTGCTTATCTTCTGGTTCATCACATAATATCTTGGCAGTTTTCTTCAATTTCTGCGTGCATTCTCTCTCCGGGGAATCATAGTGGCATATGTGGGAAGGTAGTGGCTGCTTAAAGGTTAATTAAGTTCAGCTGCGCTTTAGGGACAAGGTCCATCATGATGGGATGTCACGGTGGCCCGAGGGCAGGGCGGCTTCTTTACAGCTGTAATGAAGTAGTGGAAGTTCGCTCCTCACAGCTGGCCCCTCCTGCCCAAGGTTCCTCAGCATCCCAGAACAGCGCTCCAAGTGGGCGCCAAGTATAGTTCACATTCAAACTAACTTCTAAGCAAAGCATTAATTCCACACTTCCCTTAAAAAAGCAGGGCTGCCGCATCCAGGAGCTCACTGAAGTGAGACATGTCCTTCCCAGACCTGCATAATGATTGACATACAACATGTCCCTGTAGACTACCGGGGGAACTCAAGAAAGATAAGAACATACAGTGGAAACTTTGGGGACTAGAGCTGGATGAGTGAAGGGAAATGCCCCTATCAGTGAATTGGCCCCAAGAGAGGGCAACTTGGTATGCCACAGAAGCCTGAACCCCCACAAGAGTAGACAAGCCAGAGTGAACCCTGGGCTCCATAGAAGCAGATAGGCAAGAAAGTGGGAGGGATTGGCGAAGGGAGGGGATGGGAAGGAGGGAGGGGGATTGAAGAAGCAGGGATGAGTACTCAATATGATTGCAAAGTAGAAAAATTAGAAAATGGATTTAGGTTCCCTATATCTGTGCAACCAAATGGTGATTTTTGTATTGAAACTAGAATTTGAGAACGACAACAGTGTTTCTTTAATGTAAGTGCAATATGTCCATTTGGTCTTGTTCCCTGACTGCAGGAATGTCAGTGGTGGGACATGGAGATACTTTCTGTGTATCGTGCCTCCTCTTCTCTCGTCGTTGCTGTCCTCCTTTTCTCACTACCCAGAATGTCTTTGCCATATGTGTTCAGTATGATCAATTTCCCTTAGCTGACCATTGTCACGTAATCATCATGAACATATTGTCTCTTCATAAACAACCATGAATACAATCAACATCTCTACAGATAACCAAGATTGGAATTAATTCTAGAACAAGCATGAAGAAGTTAGAAAGACAGGATACTTTTTTGTTTGTTAGTTTGTTTTTGTTTCAGAGAGAATGTCCAACTCACCAGTAGTCTAACATGCTCATGAGCATAAGATTCTCTTGCCTCAGCCAAGCAAGTGCTAGGAAATAGGGTGCATTCTAATTTCTCTCTAATGCAACATCCCAGAGAGAAGAGTTGCTTCACCCCTGCCCTAGTCTACTTCATGCGTTGTTTGTGAACTGCAAGAGAGAGAGAGTTCTGCCATTCCCTCCCTGAGCTAACAGAAGTGTGGTGTATTTCCTGGTTACCCAAGAGATACTTGAGATGGTAATGTCACCGCTACCAATAAAAGCATAAAGTCACACATGAACTAGTGCAGCAAGAAACTACATTATTTCATTATTTTAAGAACACATATTCTGCATTAATAATGAAAAGCTAATATTGATTTTGGATGCAATCATACCAGGAGGACCATTAAAATTATAAAAATCTTTTGTTCTTGGTGTTTTCCTATGACTCTCATGAAAATTTGAAACTGTGTTTTATTATTCTCAAATCATTTATAGAAGTCTACATAACTCTCAGATTGGATCGCTGCCCAACATAGCACCAAGATCAAGGGCTGGTTTTCTAGTAAATTGCAATCCAGATCTTCATGTCACAAGTTGACCGATTTATGGGCATATTAGCCATAAAATAATCCTCAGCCTGGCCTTTGCATTTCAACACCAGGGCAAACCTAAACTGGGAAAAAGGAAATTTAATTAGGATGGACCTTCAAGGGACTTTCAGAATACATTTTGATTTAGGGCATATTTATAGGGTGAAATGCAACTTTTCCTAAAACTTCCTCATGAATTAGCACATTCCTTTGGTTTTTATCTCAGGTTGAAGGCTACAACCGTTAATGAACATGTTTCCAAAGTGATCAGTGGATAAAATCTTCATTCTTCCTTATCAGTGGAACCTAGTACTAAGCCCACAAAATAGTATACTCGAGGGGAGATTTCCAGAACATCCACTATAACCACAAAGGAATGTAACTTGGGGAGCAGGGAAAAGAAGACCCCAAGAGAGTGGAGAGACAAAGGAACAGCGATAAGGAAAGCCCTCAGCTCCATCAAGCTGTATTCTCTCACATTGGAAGACTAATGAGGCCAAAACCGTATCAGGACAGATTACAGAATGTCAGCGAACCAGGGATACTCAGCCCTGATCAGCCCATCAAAATCTTATCCCACACCAAGGCTCAAGGAACTTCCCAAAAGAGGGGGCAATAAGATCGTAAGAGCCTAAAGGTGGGACTAGGTCCTCCTGACCAACACACTGCATCCAAGACGGGGCTGCTGTACCCAGAAAGTCACTGTGACGAGAACTTCCACCCCAGATCTGCACAAATGGCTGACTTATCAACATTTCCCCAAGGACTAACTAGGCTCCTGGAGGATACAGTGGTTTTCAGAAGTGTCTCGGGAGAAGGTTCTAGACAAGGGAAGAGCCCCTTATGTCTTTACTCACTGAGAACTGCATAAAACTCAACAGAAATCTGATTCCCTTATCAACCCAGACACCACAAAGAGAGTTCTCTGATATTCACAAGCAAAAGGGGGGGGGCAGAGCAGGATGGATGAAGGAAAGGGAAGGTGGGAGAAGAATGTGGGGATAGGGAAGAAGTGAGAGGAGAAAGTGGGGAGCAGGGTCTCTGGACAATGACATAAACCCAGTTTGTTTGTAAACAAATAAATTAATTAATAAAAAATCTTACTTATACTAGAGCTGCACAAGCGAAGTATTTCGGTATTAGACTTACAAAGTCATGTGATAATGAAGAAAAGAAAGCAAAACTAGTTAAGAAAGACTGGTAACATTGAAACAATGGCAGCCTGCTAAAAAAAATAAAAAGGAAACTTAGCGACTGCCTTGGATGACACAGAAGACCTGAGAAGGTCACCAGGACGTTAGACAGGCCAGGATAGAGTATTGCACTCCCGGCCGCTGTGCTGACTGAACTATAGGCTGCTCGACACTGACTTGCTTAGAATTCTCCAATGCCTCCAGCTTCTGCAAGAAGCCCAAGGGCTCCCACACCCAGTACTGTACAGCACACACCAAAGGTCTTAGAAATGCTACCTGCAGCACTAAGATGCTTCATATCTGTGATTATGGCAGAAACTGGATCCTACTTATCCTTATGCAGTGCTTCATCTAGTTTTGCCTTTCAAATTACAAGAAACACTCAGTTTCCACCCGGAATCTGTCCTGTTCTCAACACTGAAAATATTTCTTTCATTTGAGAGAGAGATGTTTCTTTGTAGAAATTTATACTTTTCAAGATTTATATCATTATAGAAATAAATTACTTATTCAGGATGAAAATCATTTGAATTTCTAAAATAGTTTTCACAACTTGTCTCCTGGAAGTCAGATCACTCCTTTCCACTAAGTGCCTCCAGGGATTAAACTCAGGTTGCCAGGATTTTGGGCATGTACCTTACCCTCTTAGTTATCTTATTGACCCAGCTTATCTGTGCCTAAAATAATAGAATATTTTGAGACATCTTATCCCAGCTCTTTGGTGCTCTATACTTGCTGGCTAGATATGAGTAATAGTCTTTAGAGGAGGTAGAAAAGAGAGGGGGAACATATACTTACCAATTGTTTCCTAGCAAAAGCAATCTTATTCAATTATATACAATTATCATTAGAACCATTAACAATTTTTCTGACTTGTGTCAATAAAGTCATGAAACACATTTGATTCAATAAACTTTTGGTCATGGAACTGTGTAAAGAGTTCAATAGATGGTCTTCACAAAACTGAATGTAGTTTTTCCGTGATTTAGGCAAATAATGGGTAATCTTCTAAGAAAAAGATTAACCACAGTTGCTTAAAAATAAAATTTTAGTTGAGTTGAATGTTGGTGATACCCACTCTTTCAAGCCCATGCGTCAGAGAGTTCCCTGAGGAGTCCTGTGCTGAAACCTAATCTCTAACGTGAGGTGTGGCGGGGGGAAAACTGGAACTTGCCTGGTGCTGTTTTCAAATCAGTCGAAGAGTCCGGTCAATCTCTTCTGCTGACCACTGGTGGCTGTAGAAGGTGGAACATGGCCAGATGGGACATGGATGAGGGTTCTCCTTGTTCCTTCTTGGAATCTGAAGGAAGGCATAATCGGAAGAATGAACTAAAACAAGCCTTACTTTATAAATAGCCTGCCTTGGGGGTTTGTTATAGAAATAGCAACAAAAATTAATTACTATACTCATACTCTTTAAAAAAGTTTTCTATGGCTACTCAAGCCCTAAAATAATGTAGGAAACATGTATGTGTATGTGTGTATGTGGTGTGTATGTGTTTGTGTGTGTGTATATATATATGCATGTGTATGTGTGTATGGGTATATACATATGTGTACATATATGTGTGTGTAAGTATATACATGTGTGTATGTGTGTGTATGAATGTGTATGTGTGTATAAGTGTGTGTGTATATATTTGCATGTGTATGTGTGTATGGGTATATATGTATGTGTATATATGTGTGTATGTGTGTAACTATATACATGTGTGTATGTGAATATGTGTATGAATGTGTACATTGTGTATGTGTGTGTATGTGTGTGCATATGTGTGTGTTTGGTCTATGCATATGTCTGGTGCATGTGTATGTGTTTGTGTATGTGGGTGTCTGGTGTGTGTATGTGTGTGTGTCTGGTATGCATGTATGTGTGCCTGGTATGTGTACATGTGTCTGGTGTGTGTGTGTGTCTGGTATGCATGTATGTGTGCCTGTATGGGTGTATGTGTCTGGTGTGTGTGTGTATGTGTGTGTGTTATATGTGTCTGATGTGTGTGTGTATATGTGTCTGGTGTGTGTGTATATGTGACTGGTGTGTGTGTTTTGTGTGTGTCTGGTGTGTGTATGTGTGTGTCTGGTGTGTGTCTGGTGTGTGTGTATGTGTGTGTCTGGTGTGTGTGTTATGTGTGTGTCTGGTGTGTGTGTATGTGTCTGGTGTGCGTTATGTGTGTGTCTGGTGTGTGTGTATGTGTGTGTCTGGTGTGTGTGTTATGTGTGTGTCTGTGTGTGTGTATATGTGTCTGGTGTGTGTTATGTGTGTGTCTGGTGTGTGTGTATGTGTGTGTCTGGTGTGTGTGTATATGTGTCTGGTGTGTGTGTATATGTGTCTGGTGTGTGTGTATGTGTGTGTCTGGTGTGTATGTGTGTGTCTGGTGTGTCTGGTGTGTGTATGTGTGTGTCTGGTGTGTGTGTGTATGTGTGTCTGGTGTGTGTGTATGTGTGTGTCTGGTGTGTGTGTGTATGTGTGTGTGTATGTGTGTCTGGTGTGTGTGTTATGTGTGTGTCTGGTGTGTGTGTGTCTGGTGTGTATGTGTGTGTCTGGTGTGTGTGTGTATGTGTGTGTCTGGTGTGTGTGTGTATGTGTGTCTGGTGTGTGTGTTATGTGTGTGTCTGGTGTGTGTGTGTTATGTGTGTGTCTGGTGTGTGTGTGTGTGTGTGGACACCTTGACAGCTGTGTGGAGGTCAGAGGGCAATCTCCATTGTAGGTCCTCGATTTCAGCTTGGCTGAGACAAGATCTCTGTTCTTCTCACTGCAGCCCAGCCCAGCTGGCCGTTGGCCTCAGGGGATCTTCCCATTAGGCCGGTCATATGGGGGAGCTCTGGGATCCCAGCTGCTGTGCGCTGAGATTACAGCTGCTGTGCGCTGAGATTACAGCTGCCGTGCAGTGGATCGCGGCTGCCGTGCAGTGGATCGCGGCTGCCGTGCATTGGGACCGCGGCTGCCGTGCATTGGGACCGCGGCTGCCGTGCAGTGGATCCGGCTGCCGTGCAGTGGGATCTTGGCTGCGGTGCAGTGGATCGCGGCTGCCGTGCAGTGAATCGCGGCTGTCGTGCAGTGGATCGCGGCTGCCGTGCAGTAAATCGCGGCTGTCGCGCAGTGGATCGCGGCTGCCGTGCAGTGAATCGCGGCTGCGCGCACAGCTCCCCCTTGGCTCAGGGATTCCAGCTGAGGTCCTCACGCTTGTGCTGCCAGCGCTTTATCCCCTGAGCCCTAGCCCAAGCTCTTTAGGTTTTAATTACTAATAACCCGACACTTCAAAATGACACATACCTTGAGAGGCAGAGAAATTATTTTGGAAGATCCACACCCTCTCTGTTGACAGTGCTGCTCTTGTTAGATAAACTGGGAGATGAACAATGTCAAAGAATGAAAAGAAGAATGTGATGTGCTGGTGAGTTGGAGGACATGAAGCTCATCCACTGTGTTTACTCAGTGGAATTTATGGTCTTAGTGAAAATGTGGGTTTGGGGGGGGGATCTACAAAAACCTAAGAAATATCAGCACAGGAGTTTTTGCTTGTGAAGGGTAGAGTATCTACCTTTTAATTAGACTGTAAACTCTTCCACAGAAATATCCATGTCTTTGATTTATTTAAATACCAAGTGTGGTATTAGGCACATGGTAGTTTAGTAAGAAACAACAAGGAGGTCAACTGCGGGGAGTGATTCGTTAATTGCTACCAGAAAAGCTGACTTCCAAACAGCATTTTTCAAGCCGGAGGGAAACATCTCATGGACATATAAACATTGGAAAATAGCAGGAGGTGTTAAAATCTGAGGCAAGTTTCTGGGATTTTATGAAACAATTAGAAATGTAAATTGCTTGAATAATTTCAAAATGCACTTGGTAAGTAGAAGTTGTCTGAAAAAAATTAATTCGCAGGGACTGGTCAAAAGAGTGACATTTCTAATTTAAAGGAAACTGATTTTTTTTTGAGTACATGGACCCACTATTATTTAAAAAAAAACAGTTACTGGTGTTCAAAAGCTAATCTTCCCTAACTGAGGCGACCTGGAGTGGCAGAACAAGCAAGTCAGGGACCAGAATGTAGGTCACTTTGCAGGCTGCGGAACCCAGTGTCTGCTTCTATATCCACTGCACTCATGAGCAAATAGGTCACACTCTGTAGCTCACTTTTCATTAGTGGTTGCACAGTTTAGCTCTCTGAGGTGTTGGGAGTCCATAGAACAATAAATGGGAAGGTACTTCAAAGGTACTTCTTTCTATCTATCTATCTATCTATCTATCTATCTATCTATCTATCTATCATCTTTCTCTCTCGACAGACAGACACAGATAGATAGATAGATAGATAGATAGATAATAGGTAGATGGATGGATAGATAGATGGATAGGTGGATGGATGGATAGATAGATAGATCGACAGATATATAGATAGATAGATATCCACAGGTATTTCTGAGAGGAGCACATTTTCTCTCCTAACTGTGTCAAAGTACTGAACCAGCTCTCACCATCTTAGCGACCTGCCCAGGGAATGGTGGTCCTGACTATGAGCTGGATCCTCCCTTCTCACATAAGCTCCTGCAGACTTGCTCAGGACTTGCTTCAACTGAGTTCCCCACAGCGATGCCCAAAGACTCAGCCTTTACTTATCAATTATCAGTTTGGCACCTGCAGCTAACTGCCACGGAAACAACAGCCCAAACATACACATATGCATTGTATACGTATTTAAGTTTTTACTGATTATCAGAAATTAATATTGCTAGTGAAAAGCATGAATTTTAAGATCTTGTAATATAAAAGTCAAAGCTGATAAGACATGTGCACAACACTGAATTTTATGTGACCTGATGTATGATATACATGCTAAAAGTTTTGTAAGAAAAGAAAACATTCCATAGAAAATATTATTTTTATTGAATTACCAATTTCTTTTATCTTAGAGATACACGTGCCCTAAAATATGTCTCTCATAAAGTTCCTTTGTTGAGAATGTGCATTTTTATCTTAACTAACACTATTTTCCTCACCTATGTTCTGAACACATAAATCACACCTTTTAGATCTCTTCCAAGAGAAACTGGAAGATATGAATGTGTATGTTTGTTTATTCTAAATCTATATTTTGTGTGTATTATCTCAATGCAAATACCAAAATATTAGCAGTTATGATTTCACTTATTTTATTCTGTTTTGCAATAAGAAATACTGATTTCTTTCCATATGCTGGATAAAATATTTTGTAGTAAAGGCAATAATCATTTCTAATCCCACAGTTCACTGACGCTAAGAACTTGCAAATGATTGTCAAATTTGATCAGCACACAGGGAAGTATATTTTATCAAACTCTTCATTTCCGGTAGTGTGGCTTCTTAGTATTACTTATTGAAATACCTTAAAACAATATGCATTTAGAGAATAAAGTCTAAGCTGTCCTAGAGACTACAAAAGATATTATGTTCATCTTGTGCTATCTTGTTGTTTGATATTAGTAAGACATTCTGTCAGCTTTATAATATGCTTCTTATCACATCAAAGGATTTGATTTGTTCAAAAGCTCTACAGCTGATTGGCTTCACCTTAGTGTTCCAATTTGCTCGTGCTCTAGAGGCCAGGCATGAGCTCATAGATGATTTCCTTTAGAGTGGAAGGTCTCACTCTATTTCATTATGGAGTCCACATGGCTGCCAGCTCGCTAAGAGACTAACGCTGTGTTCTGCTCACTCATGTGTACGCGTCAACCAAATGGAAATTTCCTATCAATTACCTATCAATTGAATGACAGTTCCCCTGTGATGTATGAGCTCTGAGAACACATCTACGCTCTCTTTCGTCCATATCTCAGTCAACACTAACTAATTCTTTTGCCATGTCATGGCTAAAATTGCAGGTTCGTCCTCAGCAATGGTCTTTCATCATACCATGCATCTGACTCGTAATAAAATTTTGTCCCTCCTACATCAAAGTCTTTCTATAATCTGATCCCCCTTCCCATTACCTACAGCCTCAGCCTCATGAAGTCTCACTTGCATTCTAGAAAGAGCTTCACCCCTATTTCTGTCTCTGTCCTTTACATCTCATTCGACAGTCAACACACTCCTTGAAAAGACAACTAGAATATGCTCTGCCTTGTACTAAACAATTGGTGAACCCAATTCACTGCCTGACAGATGCTAATGGCATGAGAAGGTTTGCATGATCCTGCCCTATCACCCCCATCTGCCTCCTGTCCATCTACCCAGCCTCTTGGCTCTCAGTAAACACTTCAGACTCTTTGAGACCACTACGCTGTGTTGGAGTGACTGATGGCTAAATCTCTCACTTGCTCAGGACTTTGTCCAAGCCCGTTCTTAGTAGAGCTCTATCCACTCACCCTATTCAGACCCCCCCCCCTTTATCTCCTTCCTTGGCCATGGGATCCTTTGTTCCTGTTTCATTTATTTTCCCCTGAAGAACCTATCACCTCCCAATATAATATATACAAACTATTGATCCATGTATTGTTTATCGTCAGTGTGCTATTGTATAAACTTCTAGCCAATAATTTTTTCCTGCAAAGCACATTTCTTCCCCTCCCTCCTCCACCCCCAAATTTATTCCATATCTAGTTAAGTGTCTGGAACATGTCTGTTAAAAATTAATGAATTGTATTTTCTTGGATGTTTAAAAAGCTCTTTACTCAATTCGTAGCTTGAGTGCATTTTTTTAGATGCAAATCTTTCATTAGTAAATGAACTGGAAGCTTTGGTTGACTTTGCAAGGTGTGAATGCTTCTGCAACCCACTTTATTTCATGACAAAGAGGATCTTGTGGAAAGTGGAATCACAACAATGTAGCAAATGAAGCCTAAGAACCATACTGAAAAATATATCTGCGAGCAACATGTTTCCTGATCAGATTCCTGACTAATAGATCAACACACTAAGTTTCCAGTACTTTGTTGCAAGAAATTGCTTTTAAGGTTAACTAGTCAGGCAAACATTATCCAAACTGCTTTAAATTCATTTTTTTGGAGTGTTAAAGATTCTTCCAACATAGTTGTTCACTAAAATAATCTCTACCACTAAGATTACTATAATTAGTAAATTCAATGTGGAACGAGGTGAATATTCATCACTGTTGACCTGTCCACATAATTATGCAAATAAAATAACAAGAGCTTTCCTATAAAAGTATTATTCATATCAGATGGGATTGCATTTGCTTTTCATGATTCTAATGTAACGTGAGTGTTAAATATTCATGCTAACTCATTTTAACAAAAGATGTATTGTAGATACGAATCCATTTTCAGGTAAGGAAATTAAGGATTTCTGTCAATTTCCTACCTAAGTAATGAACAGGAAAAATCTGCATGTCCTTTGTTCTGACTTTCTTTCAAACTTGCCAACATCTTCCGCCCATCGCTTCTAATTTCCACAACTCCCTGTTAAGAAGTCATTTCTCCATGTTCACTTGCATATTTTTCAAGTGCAGCATCCTTTCTCTGGACAAGGCTGCATTTTACTAGATTGAAGGATACCTTTCTCTTTGCAACCCAAACCCTGTCTGTAACTTCAGTGTTTAACTGCCAGATGCATGCGCTTTCTCTTTTTATGGTTTCGTGATGTACATTCAAACAGACACATGTAAGGAATAGGATTTGATCAAGTTTGACATTTGTATATGTCTGTGAATCCATCGCCCAATCGAGATAATAAACCCGCATCAACCTCTGAGCTTCCTGGCATGGTCCACATTCTCCTTCCCTGCTTGGCTCTGCCCGCAACTTCTTCTCCTCCCAAGCCTGCTTGCATTCTCTAGGGTTGAAAACGTGGCAGCTGAATGTGAAATTGTCCTGCTGGCTCTTGTGTTGGGAAACCTGATCTCTGGCTGGTGGGGAGGCTCTATGTCTAGAAGAAATGGAACCTCACTGGGGGAAGTGAGCCCCTGGAAGCTGGCTTGCACTCCGATAGTCTGGACTATTTCTTCTTCACTCTGTTCCTGCCTATGAGGCAATGTGACTAGTGATCTTCTGACCCCGCCACCATGCTTCCCAGGCATGATGGAATGAATGCTTCGAATGAGCCTCAATAGATGCTCCTCCAGTAAGCTACACATTGTCAGGTATAGTGACATAGTAGGAAAGAAATGTACCTAATGCACTAATCAAGTAAATTCAATCGCATTGCACTCTCTATATCTCTATCTCTTTCTACCCCACTCTCCTTTGTCTTTTTCTTTCCAGCTCCTTTTCATTCTACGTAATGATGCAACTAATCTATATGTGACATGTATCATTAGCTCATCCAGTTTGTTGTTTAATCATAATTAGTTTTCCATTCATTTGTTGATGTCCTTGTCATTATCTACAGTATTTGTCTCTTTTAAGTGTCTCTGCTGTGAATATTCATGCATTAGTCTTTACATGGATGTATGTTTCATGTTCTTGGCTTAACAGCTTGGGTCATATTTTGGAGCTATGTTTAGAACTGTTTTCCTTCTGGTCATTAACATGAGTGCCAGGCTTATTGGTTTTTATGGCCATACTTTCTGTTCAGCCAAGGAAGAGTATTCTCTTCATATTGATAATACTGAGCACATTTATTTGATATTGAGGATTTCATGATGAAGTTTCAGTTCAACGAGTTCCATTATTTTTATTTTGTGGAACTTTCTGATTGAAGCATATTTTATACATTCTAATTTCTAGTCTTCTGTTTAATACACAGTTTCCCTGAAATCTGTGAAGGATTTCATGAATCTCCTGTGGTTACCCAAATCAATTGATGTTCTAGTTCCTTACATAAAACGAGGCAGCATGTGCTACAAGTGAGAATATTGGGCAGTTGTGGTGACCCTCAATATTATTCCTGGAAGGTGAAACTTGAGAAATCTCAGAGTAAAATGATAAGAAGGTAGCGTAAAGAATGAAAAAAATGAGATGATGATCAGAAATAAACCTCATATATATAGTACCAGAGTCATGTTTGGAAAAAATGTTTTTGACCCATAGCTTCATTGACTTCATGGATATAGGACCGAGGAAGTGCCAACTTCACGTAGCATTTGGCTTGGCTTGCCTTTCTCTCAGCAAGGTCTTTTGAAGAGAAAGAGTGTTTGATTTTGATGAGGTTCCATTTATTGATTTTTCCTTTTCATGTGTTTTGTTTTATATTTAGAAAGCTTGTCCTATAGGAGGTTAATTTTTATTTTAGGACTTTTAAACTTATGACGCTTAGGTTCTGTGACTATTATTGTCATTATATTTTAATAATCATTTATTTTGCATATGGTAGGAGGCCAGAGTCCGACTTATGTCTTGTAATTGTTTCTGCATTATTTCTTGAAAAGATTATCTTTTTCTATCAAATTTCCTTGGCACTTCGGTCGAAAATCAATTGACTATACGTGTGGGTCTATTCCTGGACTCTGTTCTGTTCCATTGACCCATTTATCTATCTCTTTGTCAATATTACATTATCTTGATGACTGTAGAGTTGGAAAAGGTCTTGAAGTTGAATGTTGCTTGTTTCCCAACTTGGAAAATGTTTGATCTTTCTGAGGCTTCTGTTTTAGCTTAGATTGATTAGAACAGGGTAACCTTCAAGGAATGGATGTCTTTGGCAGATTTCCAAGACAATCTCCTTACGATCTTATCCTGCGCCTGTGAGCTATAGTGTTTTCTACTAAGGCTGCCGAACATATATGAGGATATGCAGTGATTCCAGCCCATGTGGTCTGTATAGATTTTTTATGACTCCTTTGCAGGTTGTATTTCTTTCTCTCTCTTCTTCTAAGGTTTCCCATAGGGCAGCAGGTTTCCTCTCCTACCCTTACTGTTCCTTCCCTTGAGAGACAGGGTCTGTTACTGAACTGGAGCTAACTTGGTCTTGTCTCTTCTTGTCTTCTCTCCCTATACAAGTGGCTGAGGATTTGAACTCAGGTCTTCATGATCACACAGCAATAGTCCAACCTATTAAGACATCTCTCTCTCCCAAACCTTGGAATATATTATGTTTTATTTATTTGAAAATGACCCTCTTACCTTTACAAACAGTTGCTGTTAGAAAATTACAAAATACTTCCTGTGTTGGCTGTTAGCAGAGAGCATGTTTTTACTGTATAATGTTGCATATAATTCAGGGTTACTGAGTTAGCCACTGTTTCTGAGCTATTCCCATTTTCTGCTTCTATAATTTTTGTGTTCATTTAACTATCTTTTAAAAGTAAATAAGCAATTTTCTTACCGAGGTTCAAGAGGAGAAATGTTTATTTTGGACAGTAATTCATTTGTCTGATAGGATCTGAATATTTTTTAAGTTTATACCACTCTTTACCCATTTCTTATTTTCTTAAGTTTCATCCTATTCATCTTATTGCTTTACTGTGCTAAAGAGACATTCTTTTCCATGTGTTTAACATTTCTTCTCCACTCAATACAGTAATTAATTTGGACTTAGCTTTGTTCCTGTTTTGAAATATACACTCCAAGATTTTAAAATTTAAAACCAAATTTCCTCTCCATCTTTCTCCTAAATATTTCCATTCTCTTGGTTGCCAGGATGTTGTTTATTTTTCCCTGCTTCTTATACGCTGATTCTACTTACATACCATTATTCATCTCCATGAAAATATCATGTCATTACAATCATTGGATCTTTAGGAAAGACATTTATCACTTAGTAAAAGACTTTCCAATTCAATGTGTTCTGCACAGCTTTCATTACTACTTGTGATAGTTTGCTTTACTGTAAGAATTCTAAGAGTTGTATTTAAGATTAATAGAAAATCTTGAGTGGATTTCTATTTGGACTCCAAGAAATTTTGAATCTAATTTTGTAAAATTTGGTGTCTTTAGTTTCTTCTTTCTACAAATGTGATATAATTTTATCATTACTGAATTATTCCTTCATTTTCTTCAGAATTATTACATATATTTTTTCCTGAAGATTTGCACATATTTTATTAGATTTATTAAAATGTATTATAAATTGTGGTTGTTATTTGAATCTTGTCTTTTCTAGTAAATTTTCACGCAGCTAATATTTATAAATAGGAAAACTTATTTAAAAAAATTTTCTGTGTTGCCATCTGCTGTGTTTTGAATCCAAAATATCCCTGTAAGCTGTTGTGTGAACATTTGGTTCCCTTCTGAGGTATCAGTTTTGGAAGGCTGTGAAATTTTTGGGACTTGGGGACTAGCTGGTGGGAATCAATCACTGGGAGAGGCTTGGCAGCTTCCATATGTGTTTTCTCACAATGCCAACTCTTTGTTTCCTGGTCTGGAAATCATGGGCTGAGCCCCATCCACCACTACTTGCATCTCCAAAGAGGCAGACACCACAACTGCCAAGCCATCCTACCATGATGGACTGAATTTATGAGCCAAAGTAAATCTTTCTTTTCTTCATTCATTGCTGTCAAGCACTTTTTCACAGGGGTGAGAAAAAATACTGAATACAGTGCAAATTTCACATATAAGAATAGATCTCTGTTATCAGCTCTAAAATTTATCTTGAGGTTCGGTTGCATTTTATAGAGGAAATTATTTTATTTTCACTTTTTAATCCTTATAGCTTGTATAAGTTTTCAGTCAACTGACTAAAATATTCACAAAAGGGCAGAATTAATACCCAGAGTCCATCTGTTGTTCCATTTCTAATAAATATTGCATGTGTCTGATTTAGGGATAGATTGAGCACATTTCATTTATGGTTTTCTAAGAATTATTTTTCCTTCATTAATTGGTTTAAAAACATAATGACTTGTTGAATTTTAAGTGTGTTAATTTGTTAACTTTATTTTTAATTTTTTTATTATTATATTTATTCAATTGTGCGTGTGTGTGTGTGTGTATGTGTCTGTGTATGTAGAACCACGGATGAATTGGGGAACCACCATGGACGCCTCCACCTCCTCCTTGTTTATTCTGCCCCGGGATTCTCAGGCTCCGCCCTACCAGGACCAGAAACGCAGGCCGCCCCCGCTTCTGCCCGGCGTCTATATGTGGGGCCTAGGATCCGAACTCAGGACCTTCCACCTGCAAGGCAGAGGCTTAACCCCTGAGCCACCTCTCCAGCCCCAATTAATTTGTTAACTTTTAAGCATGTCAAATAGAAAAATAATGAGGCCCATCCTTTAGAATAAATATTGCCAATATATTTTTCTTGAATTTCTCAAGTACATCTCCTTTGGTCAAATCACGATATTATTGGTATTCAATGAATGAATGATTTTTGTGCATTTTTGAAGTATTGGATCTGTATAAATAAACATAATTGATTTATAACTTTTATGCAGAGGAAAACAAGGCAAAACAAAAAAAAATGCCCAAGTTCTAAGTGGATACTTAGAGCCCAATAATAAAGCTATATTAGAAGTAGCAGAAATGTGACACTTTCTGATAAGTTGATTGGTTTTGAAGGCCTCCCAAACGGTATGATTTTTGCCTCTGAGTTACTGATGAGGACTAATTCTGATGGAAAAGCAAAGGAGGATGTTTTACTCAATGATGTACCCATTGATCTAGGACACTTGCTGGAGCAGGAATCAGATCAAGCTTCAGTCATCACAGACTGTATAAAACACAGTGGCCCACACAAGCAAAAAGATTTGAAAATAGGAGGTAGTCTGAAGAGCAAATAAAGGGTTGTAAGGGAAAACCTAAGGTGGATGGGATTTGGGACTAGGGGCTGAAAATATTATAAAATCATGATATTCATGTATATAACACCAAAAATAAAAAGAAGTCTCATAAATCCAATATACAAATTCCAGTGTGGGTATTTATAGAGCAATGGCCTGCCATAATGTATTTAGACAGAAATACACGTGCATATGCCAAGCCTCTGAATCAGCCGTTTCATGGCTGTGATTTCACACACTCTGGATGTATCAGACATGATAACCCAGACCTCAGACTTTGTCGCTCGTTTATGTCTCTTGTAGATGCAATGTAGTGGGTCTGGCATGGCGGCAGAAGCCTGTAATGCCCACAGCACAGGAAGCATAGATAAGAGGAGTCCAAGTTTCTAGTTTAGCTTATACTGCACAGCAAGACGATGTCCTCAAAAAATAAAAATAACCCCGAAAAAGCTACAATCTTTTCAAAGTCTTAAAAAGCATGACTTTGTGGCTAGATTTCAAATTTATCTTCATTTCACATTTGATGATTCTTATGTTTCTTAATCATATATATAAGGTAAGAAAATTGATTCCTTGGAATTTGAAATTAATTTCTTGGAATAAAACTTCCTTTCAGGAAAACTTAACCTTACTAAAGGTTGTTATCATTGAATTTTATTAGTAATTCTCATTGTGCCAGACTTCCATCACTAAGACAGAATGCCTGAAATTAACTACACATGCAAGGGATTTATTTTAGCTCACGGCTTCAGAGGATTTAATCCATATTTTCTTTATTCCTGAGCTATTGGCATAAAATCACAGAGGCGCAAGTGTGTGTCAGGAAAGCTTGATCATATGGACAGGAAACCTAGGAAAGTGATGCAGGAAAGGGCCAGGACAAGGTGTAGTCCTTAAGGACCCCCCCCCATATAATCCACTTTCTCCAGCCAGGCCAGCTGCCTTCCTTTTACCACCCCAATTATGTCATATTGTGCATAAAACAAAAATTCAATCTATTTTTTATCTTAGAGGCTTCATCATCCTCTCTAGAAACACTGTGGGAATTATCGCATAGAATCAAGTTGATAAGGTTAACCAATGCAAGCCCTTAGGTACTGAGAGTCCATCCCTGGCTACTGCGACTCTTGCCCTTTGAGCATGGTCTAAGATAGAGAGCCCTTTGGATGTATTCCCAGTAGTATTGATTGCAAGATAGTTCTATTTCTAGCTTTTTATGAAACCTGCACACTGATTTCCATGGTGGTGATACTAGTTTACACTCCCACCAACTGTTAGTGAAATTTTCCTTTTGCTCACATCCTTGCCAACATTTATTATTTTATTCATAATAATAGCAACATTTATTGCCATTATTTGTTTTCTTGATCTTAGAAATTCTGACTGTGGCAAGATGAAATCTCAAAATAGTTTTAATTTACATTTCCCTGGTGACTAAGGAAAACACGTATGGCTGCAATGTTTTTAATAGTTACTGATGCATATCGGTTTGCAAAGAATATGTAATTCACTCTTCTGTTCAGGTTAGCATGGTTTTGGGTACAAAACCATGTATATTTGTGATCATGTTTCTTCCTACCTTCAGTGGGGTCTTTTCTCCAAAGTATAAGACGTCTTGTTAGTACATCCATTCTATAGCTCTTTGGGAATCTACTTTTGGTGTCAGATTTGAAAGAATATCCAATTCATTTTTATGCTCATGCTAGCATGATTTTTGGGTGTGTTTTACTTGTGTGATACTATATATTTGTGGTTATGTTTTTCTCTTTTTTGACTTTTGATATTGCTTTGTTAAAATTACTTTCGTCTTTTCACAGATTCTTGAAGACTTTCTAGCTGAATATTTAGCTTTTTTAAAATTTTAAGTTTTTTGGAAGGAGAGTATTATGACAAGCTGAAGAAGTTTTATTAGATCACCTTAATTTCATGCTACAAATATTAATTTAGTATGCATGCTGTACTCAAATCTTAACTATTTGATTGTTTGGAGATACATTGTTTCTTTGGCTTATCTTTTGCAGACTACTTTTTAACAGTGTTAATGTAATTTTATTGTGGTGCAATGTGGTGGATAAACTAATTTTTTGACCTAATAAATAATCAATTTTATATATAGTTTCCATATTTGCTTAATGGATTGATTTCTAACTATAATTTAATATTTGTTGGATTTGTTGATATGTTTTTTCAAGTCAGTGAACTGAAAATATCTACGATATTTATTTAAGAACATACCTAGCATTTCTTACTGAGTAATTACTATAAATTTCAATATTTTGTTACTCACATCATTTGACATTGTGTTCTCTTTTAGTTCATGCTGCAGTTAAATTAACACAGTAGTATAGATGAGTCCTACCTTGACTAATTTTCTCATCATTAGTTCTTCATTTCTGTATTGCTTTCATGCAGGCTGTAATTTCATTAAGCATATATATTGTGTAATCTAGTTTCTGAACTTTTATGTGTAAATTTAATTTGCATATCTAGCTGTGTTCACATAGAAATATCACTTCATTGTTTTTTTATTAGCTTCTCTTGGCTTCGTTCTTCCTTTTGATTTATTTGACAATAATTATGATGACATGATACTTGATACAATAATGAACATAATAATCAATATAGTAACTGATATAATAATGATGATAATATAATAGTGAATATATAATTTCAATAAAATTTAAATGATAACTATTCATCTCCAGACTGAGGTATATAGGTCGATGATAGTACACGTATCCTATTCTGGGTTCCATTCCGATCAGTAAAAGTGGAGAAAGTTTTGAGCAGGGAGATGTTTGAGAATGTGTAGGTCTTGCAAAAGGCCTGAATTTTCATTCATTTCCCTGACATAGATGCTAGACTATCTGTGCATGTCTCAGTGGCATGATCTCTGTGAAACTGTGGGAAGCAGGTGGTGGAGACCCTACGATGTTCAAAATCAGACAGCCTGGCTTATGCGGCTGTGGAGAAGAGACCTGACCTCCAGCTAGGAAGGGGGCTGAGGAATGGCACCCGAAGGCTCTTCTGAACCCCCACTCGAGCACCCTCACCCATGTCCACACCCTCACATCCCACCTATATGCACACTAATGAAAAAAGAAGCAAAGAAAACGCTTTATTAGCATAACTTGGAATGGTGGACAGATCATTTTACATCAATTGAAAATTTATTTGTTATCAGTCAGCAGTTTAGCAAAAACATTCTCTTGAAAATTTATGGACTACTGCTTCACAGATTCCATATTTTAGACACAAATTTACTCTGATTTCCTTAGTCTTTAGAGACAATGGAGTATTTCTGCCTTCATTCCCTATTATATGTCTCCCATTAGTACAACTTATATTTACTTGCAAGTAGCTTGTACTACTATTATATATCTAGATTATCCTGATTTAGATGAAAACTTGCAATGACCTTCCATTGAATCTGTTTTTCTATAGTTCTAAAAACACTAGCCTTTATATCTGGTATATGCTGGCACACTTTTGGTTTCATTTATACTTCTAAAATAGTCAACAAGCAACATGTATCGTTTTTGATAATTTGAAAAACATTTGGAAATTTAATTTAAAGTTGAAAATGTCCAATTATTGTATATTTAAGAGGACTAATCAACTAAAGTTGAATCTGTAACTTACATCATTGAAAAATACATGAGTAGAATAACTTTTTAAAAATGGTGGTAACACATACAAAACATAAAAATTTATTAATAACCATTTTCACGAAAGACATTATTAAATAAGAGGATACATTTATTTTCATGTTTCTTAGAAATCTCAATATTCAAAACATTGTTTTTATTATAAGTTTTTAATATTTTTTGTATTAGAGAGAGAAAATGCGTGAGCAGGCACATGCTACCGTGGACGCGTGGAGATCAGAGCTTTCAGTAATCAGTGCTCTTCTTAGACCATGTTGGCTCCGGAGATCAAACGCAGGCATTGTGTGCATTCACCTTTATCCATTGGGCCAATTTAGTGACCCTGTTTATTATATTTTTAATGTTTGGCAACAACTTATTTATATAATTCTCACATGTTTTGTTGCTTTAATCTCACTATTGGCATAATCGCCTGTACTCCCTCTGTATCTAAGGAAGTGAAAGATAAAGACCTGGAAATCTCCAGAAGCTCTTCGGTTGGCCAGCTCAGTGGCAGGGATACCTCATCTCAAAATACAACCGAAAGGATGAGATAAGGGATCCAAAAGAGCACACATTGTTGTGGTAGCATTGAAATTATGTACGACACCATCTGCCTCTCCCCGTTTTAGACATTAAAATTTAACAGGTTTTTAAAGAAATTAAAAAATTCTACTCTAGGCATTTTCTTTCTTGATCATCTTTCCTTCTTGGTATCTTTGCTCTTCATCTGATTATATTTCATTCAAACGCCTTGACATTAACTGAAAAACTCTTCTGCTAACAAATTATCTGGTAAAAGTGCTTCTCTTCTATATTTCTATCTAAAGAACTCTTTCTCAGGTTTTTATTTATAATTGATATGTTTATGGTTCTTTATTTCCATCCTCCCTAGCCTTTCATCCTCTGTTATGAGAACTCCATCATTTCCAAAGAAAAGTCAATTGTCATTCTTGTTGTTTCGTTAAACTCTTATGTGGTTTTTCTTCAGTACCTACAGAGTTTTCTTTAATCTTCAGTTCTCAGCAGTTTTATTCCGTGTTGTGTTTTTGTGCATTCCTGTTTGTGCTTCTGATTTGCACAACCTGAAGAATCTTTGGATTGACATTTCAGCACTGAGAATATTTGAGTCATTTCCTCTTCACACATTATCTTCTGAGTCATTTTTCTAGGATTTAAATCAAATGAATGTTTGATAACTTTAAGGTACTACAGTTCTCATATGCTGATGATTTTTTAATTGAATTTCTAGCCTCAGAATGGATACAGTTTGACTTAGACTACAGATACAATACTTCTGACCCCTATGGCCCAGAACTCATATAGT
Organism: Typhlomys cinereus; assembly: GCA_023101885.1. Taxonomy (NCBI): domain Eukaryota; kingdom Metazoa; phylum Chordata; class Mammalia; order Rodentia; family Platacanthomyidae; genus Typhlomys; species Typhlomys cinereus. The sequence goes on along the minus strand of JALPQD010000385.1, from coordinate 27,303 downwards.
GCTAGGACTAAAGGGCTTTTCTACCTAGTCTTTTTTCTTTTTTTTTTTTTTTATTAAAAAATTTAATTATACATTTTAAAAATTTTTTACCAGTTCCCTCCCTCCCCCCTCCTCCCCCTCCCCTTCCCCCAGTGCCTCCCCCCCAATTCCCAAAGAGTCCTTTATTGTATACGCCTAACTCTCCATTGGGTCCTCCTCTCCGATGACATATAAGGACCCAGTGGCATTTCCATAAGCCCTTTCTCTTGTTCCCCTTAAGCATAAGATCACTACTATGGCTGTCAATCCCTTGCCTCCAGGGGTCTCGGTGCCCTTAACAGATGCTAGACTTTATGAGGGCAACAGTGCGCTGGACATTGCGCAGGGCATGCAAAGTCCCATTATGATTGCTTTGGCCCCAACTATTGTTGAGAATCTTGCAAATCGTTGCTCCTCCCATCCTTTTGCTCTTACAATCTTACCGCCCCCTCTTCCGCAAATGTCCCTGAGCTCCAGGATGGGGAGAGATTAGGCTGTCCTAGTTCTATGTGATTGATATAGTCTCTGAAGTTCTGGATTGTGGTTTGTTGATTTTCTCTTGCAGTTTTGCTGCTCCTGCAATTCCCTTCACTCCATTCTGCTGGGCACTGTATGTCACCCCCTGGCCAGAGACAAAAAGCTGTTAAACTGGAGTCTTGTTGTAATAGCACATTCAAGGGTAGATGTAATAAGAGTAGGAAACCTCCCTGAGGGAGGGGTCCATCACCCATTTGCAAAATGATTACTTTTTATCTGCTAGACTATATGCCCTCCCCTTCTGGTGAGATCAGGAAAGAACGTCTGTGAACTTAACCATCTACCTAGTCTTATTGCACTTTGTACTTCATGTTTCTCAGTATCTTTCAGCTTTTACCAAAGGCTATAGGATTAAACATCTCACAGATCTTAATTCTTCACCCACCAGTCATTCTAGATTTTTCTGATGAATAATCCATTCTGTTCAATTTCATTGTCTTCCAATAGTTTCCTGTTATCACCAAATTAGAACTCATTTGTCAGCACTGTGATGAACCCTCTTCACAACTGGACCCCAATTTGGTTTTTGATGCTCTAGTTTATCTCCTGCTTATGTTATACATACTTATTGGACTTCTGCTACATGCCGAGCATTGAGGCGTGAACATGATATCTCTCTTATCAGAAATGTTTTGTTCTCTTCAAATATATATGTTGAAATTTTAATACCATTAAAATGATAGTGCACATTGGATATGAGAGTCACAGAAATTTCATGAATGCTATCAATGTCTTCAGAGGCCCAGAGAGCTGTCCTGTGTTTTTACCATGAACAGTTGCAGTGAGAAGGGGCTTTGCCGTGAGAGAAGACTCTCCTGAAACGTAGCCTGTCTTCCCCTTGATTTAGCACTTCTCAGCTCTCAGACCTGTGAGAAGCAATCATTGGCTGCTTTAAATTAACCACTTAAGACATTTTTGTGAACCAGCTCAAACAGTTAGATTGTATAGTCCTCTGTCAAAAACTTTCATATATTTTGGTGATCGGAGTTTGCATTAATATAGTGATCACAGTGAAATCACGAAATTACAATTGTAATTTTTTCTTTTTGCAGAAGAGTATTAGGGTACAATCAAAACCCTGTGATGGGTTATCATCAGGTTATCCGGGTGGACATTTTCCTCTCACACAGCAGTGCTTGGTGATGAGAAATTAAACAGAAGATGAACACGTGCACTCAATGAGGGAAGTGTGCTTCCTGCAAGACAGAGAAAGAACCTCTTGGGAATCCCCCTGGCAGAATGAAGGCTGAGTCACATACCAAGCCACGACAAAACAACGCATCAAAAATGCGGAGAATGGAAGAGCCCATTCAGAGATGAAGTCAGGCGAGAGAGGAGACACATCCACAGGGCCCCATGGGGTTTCCGAATTTACTCAAGGCTAATGGAAGTGCGTTGAAAAAGTTTAACTGTGGGGTGGCATAATCGAAGCTTATGTGGGAAAAAATCACTACACTGTAGAAAATAGTTTTGAGAAAGCTGGAGATGGCTGTGTGTGGAATGGTGCAGTTTGGAGGATGCTGTAACACAGGCTAAAGGTGATGGATTCACACTGCAGCAGTTGCTATGGCTATGTCGTTGCCATGGTTATAAAGAGAAAGACTTGAAAAGCTTACAGAAATATAAAGAAATTCTGGTAGTAGATTTTACAAGGTGAATGAGCTACATAGGATCTTTATTTAATTTTATGGAGGATGGACTCATTCACGCAGAAACCAGAGGATGAGCTCCACTTGTGTTTTTTCTTTTGGATACAGGGAGTTTGTCTCAGATACATTCAAACTGACTTCATTCACGTGCACGACGTAGGAGGTACAGGTCCACAGTTCAGTGTATCAGCACCCTCAGTTCCGGGCAACTATCATTCTACTTTCTGTCTCTATGAATCTGGCTATTTCAAGTTCTTCATATGCATGGAATCATGTAGCATTTGTCTCTTGTGACCGTCTTATTTCACTGAATGTAATGTCTTCAAGATGTATCCACGTTGTAGCAGGTGTCAAAGTTTCCTCCCTGTTAAAAAACAGAACACCATTCCAGTCTTCCACTCACCTCGGAGCGACACTTCAGTCGATTCCCTGTTTGGGCTGTTGTGAATATTGCTGCTACAGCCAAAGAAGTACAAGAGCTTGTTGGAACTGTAGCTCCTGAGTTTTCTGTGTATAGTTCAGAAGAACTGTTGCATCGGATGACCATTCAAAGTTTATTGTTTGCCTTATCACAATACTGGTTTCCATAGAAGAGGTACCATCATACACTTCTATATTTGCTTTTTAGAAATTATTTATTTATATTTCACGTGTATATGTGTCTATCAGAGGACATCATGTGTGCCTGTGGAAACCCAAGGGCGACTTCGGGAATCGCCCTGGACTGCTGCTACTTCCTTTTTGCTTTGATCTGGGATTTTTCAGGTCTGTTTTCCAGGGCTGGTTACGCAGGCTTTAGCCATTTCCACCTAACATTTTACATGGGATCTGGGATCCGAATTCAGGTCTTTCTGCTCGAGAGGCTGTGGCTTAACCACTGAGCCATCTCTCTTGTCCCCATTGCACTTTTTTTTCTGGTCAGATGTGAGTCATCCTCCCTCTGCACATCCTCCTCATCACTCATTATTTTCTGTTTTCTTTTCTTTTTGTTTGATGACAACTAACCAAATTTTTGAAATTATATCTCATAGTGACTTGGATAGTCATTTTCCTGATGAGGCATAGCGCTAGGTATCTTGTTGATTACCAGCCATTTACTTATGTTTTCATATGTAATTTATTTATGTGGGGGTATGTGTCTGAGTATATGCACATGTGTATGTATGTGCCTATGCACACATATAGAGACCAGACCAGGGGTTAATCATTTCAGGCATGGTCTCATTTCTGAACCTGGAACTTAAATTTTTCTCAGCTAGGCTGAAAGCCAGAAAGTCCCAGAAATGCTATCTTTTCTGTCTCTGTTGTCTCAGATTACTTAAGGATTCCTGGTCTGCTTGTTACTAGTGCAGAGATGAGCTCCTGTCCTATGATAACAGCTCAGCGCTCTTAACTGTTAAGCCAGCTCTCTGAACCCACTAATTTTTTATGCACAAAGTACCTGAGCATAACATCTGATTGGTCTTTGCTTCTGTGATCAGTACGCCAGACAGAAGCAAGCTGAGGGAGAAAGGATGATTTGGTTTGCCGTTTCAGAGGTATTGGCCCCACTCGGCAGGATGGGTATATGGAGCTGAGCAGTTCTGAGCACGATTGGCCAAGAAACAGAGGAAGGGATTGCTGGTGGTCTCCCAGGCTGCTCCTTTTATTCATTTGCACCTTCAGCTCATGAGATGCTACCACCGACTTCCAGTCCCCCAGGTGACTACAGATCTGGTCAAGTTGGTAATGAAGACTGTTGCTAGAGTCAAGTCCTTTCCAACTTTTAGACAGCTTTGTTTTTGCTGTTCCTGTGGAATTAAGAGAATTCTTTATATAACAGACAGTTATCCCACGATCAAATATATATTGCAAATGTTCATCACATCACATTCAAGGATACAAGTCATATTGACTCAAGCGTTCTACAGACATTCAAGTAGACAAAGTAGAACAAAATACCCAAGCAGTCTAGGAAAGAAAATATGGATCTTTTCAGTTGCCTTCAAGTATATAAGAATTGTTTATTTTTCATTCAAAAATCAGATGCTGAATGTTCCAGATACAAGAGCAAGTGCGAAGGTGTAGAGAGATTGAAGGGATGAGACACATTTCTGTTCTCTAGGAGTCGCCAGACTGTCAGACGTAATCCAGTAAAGAATCAATGCCTCCTGGAAAGCAGCAAGCCAAACTCTTCCTTGAGGGAACAATCTTTTACAAAAGGACTCCATGGGATTTTGATAATAAAATGCACAAGAAAATTCCCTTTCCAAAAACTAAAAAAGAGAATAACCAAGAAACTTAGAAAGTCAGATGACATCAGGCGAAAGCATCGTAACCTCTGGCTCCTGAGAAACAAGGAGAATTACACAGATGAGAGCGGGATGCGTCACTGGAGGACTCAGATTAAAACGCACGCTGACATTAGAAGGGAAGGAAGAAAGCAGCTGATAAATAAAGTACAGAAAGCTCCAAATGAGCCACACGTAGTAATATTATATTCTAGGCCACCAAACCTCAGCCTTTCTGATCTTACCTTATCTGAAATCAGGACAGGGATCCCACTAGATCACCATCACTTCTCTTGGATTTTCACAAGGAAAGAAACATTGAGACAACTAAATGACTATTTTCCTTAGTCTCGCCTTCCTCGATATTTTTTTTTTGTCCTGTGAAAATCACACTAAGTGTTGAGCTTATCGAAGATTATTAACTGCTAATTCAAACAAGCAAACTAGATCTCTGATACTCAATATATTAATAGTTTCTCCTCTGATAGTTATATGCTCTTTTGGCTTATAGAGAGTTACCAGATAAAATGATACCACTTTTTAAAATGATAAAGTTTATAAAAAATTAATCATTAACTGAAGAAAGAAGAAAAGATAGTTACATTGATGGCATTATTTGCAAATCTAAGTAACTAAAGGACATCCTTTCAGCCTAAATCGGGAAGCATGTCCAGCAATCAGCAGGACATTATCAGGAAAGTCGTTGCTCTCAGGGGATTATTGAATGCTGATTGTATGATATTCATTGTGTAGTTATTTATTTGTGAAATGCTTATATTAAGAATGGAAGCACACAAACTAAAGAGACAAAAACAATGTAAGGATTCAGGAAAAAATACAAGTGCAAGATGGTGCTTTGTGCCTAGGTGGATTTAATGTTAAAGCTCAGTGAAGATGAGATAATAATACCAAAGTTTTTCTTGGGAGGCAAAGTCTAATTAGGGAAGATTAATATATGGGGAAGCGAAAGAAAGGACACCTGTGTTTCCCATGGTAGTGTTCTCTTGCCAGATCATCTCCTGGCTCAGGACTCTGTGGCTTCCAGTTCCTAGTGACTCAGAGCAAGAGAACAAGCTATGCATCAAAAGGACACATTCAAGGGAAAGAACATGGATGATTTTGTCTGTTTCCTTATGAGAGATACAATTGCAGAGAAAGGTGGAAAGCTCCAGGAAACGCAGGGCTGTAGGTGTTAGGGGAAAGAGCTAGAAGACTCGAAGCGTGTGAGCCAAGGTTCACAAGCAGAAAGGAGGCTTGAGCCTTTTTGAAAGACCATGAGGAGAAGGTCGCAGAGAAGGCTAACTTCGTCTATTGGAGGGAACTGGGGCTTTGCTTTTGGTGTTGAAACCGAGAACTTCAAAGAAGTTGCATCACAACACATGAAGAAATAAATGTTATGAGAATGAAATCAACTAAACCAATAATATATCGTGAAATAAACATTAAACAAGGAAGCCATGAAGGAGCATAGAAATGAAGTCAGAGTTGCAATAGGGAAGTGTGGCTGAGGCACCATTAAGCAGGAATGATGTATATATGTCCTCCATCTATAGTAAATGGCTACGATGAGAAGAACAGGTGTATCATCTAGTGAATGGTTGTTATGAGGTAAGAAAAATTGCATGCATTCTTTGACAAATATTTTGGAACCTTTGTATATACAGAAATTTAAAGAAGGAAAGTGAATCATTTAGAATAAAAGTATTACAAATGATTTTGAGAATAGAGGAATCATTTATAGAGTGATTAAAAATTACTGCAAAACAATAAGAAGCTGTTGGGAACATTTTGAAGCATATTAGGAACAAAAGAAGAGAAAATAGATAAAAGAATTTAGATTACATGTAAGTGAAAGCTACCACTTAAAATGTTTCAGGATATTATCTTGTTTTGTTTTATTCTGAAAATTATTGCCTTAAGACAATTTGCTGACCATACTTTTAGCAATGATAAAACTATCAAATATTGAAACTAATGGAACTTTACTGTAGTACTTTTAATACTTGTGTAATTACATTGGCGAGATGGCTCTGGGGTTAAAACGTTTGCCTCTTAAAATAAAAGTACCTGAGTTTGAATCCCATGTAAAGATGCTGGGTGGAAATGGTGGTGTCCTGCACTTCTGGTGCTAGAAGAGCCTGGGAAATCTCACAGCAAAGCAATAAGGATTAAAAGCAATTCAAGATAATCCTCAATGTCATCCTTGAGTCTCCACAGGCGCGCACACTCAAATGTCTTGTGGCTCTCTCTCTCTCTTTCTCTCTCTCTCTCTCTTTTCCTCTCTATCTCCTTCTCTCTCTCTTGCACACACACACACACACACACACACACACACACACACACACACACACACTGCATAATTACTAAACCAAGCATCCTGAGCAGCGTAGCCATATTAGCTTCATAGAAGAGAGAAAATGATGAATAATTGCATTGGAGAGTCAGGTTAACTACAGTGGAAAATTTCAAGCTGGAAAGGATTGTTGAGCGCAAAGTGAGACCTCACAGGATCCAGAGCAAGGAAATACCTTGCAGGGAGAGACAGATTGAGCAATGGGTTTGATGCAAAGGCAGAGTCAGGCATCCCAGAAATCTGGTTAAATGTCAATTTCCACTGTGTTCAGGGCAAAGGACTAGAGCTTGAAGACTATGAGAGAGTGGAGTTTATTCAACCCCATACTGGATGGTTCTGAGGTCAAAAGCTAATGTGGTTATACTTACATTCTGATCATTCCTGTGCACCCCAGAATACTTCTTGTGTGTATATATGAAATAAGATTCAATACTAAATTCAGGGTGACACCATCAGTAGTAATATCTTAACAACTTCTCAAGAATTACCTTTCTAACTATTTCAAGGAGCACAGTGAACATAATCCTTCTTCTTCTTTGGTATATTTTGCAATTGAAGGTAGCAATGCTGTGAAGATTAAAATTTTATCCAAATTCTCAAAGTCAGCAGGCCGTCTCACCTCCAGAGACTATATCCTGACACATTATCCTAGATAGGCATTCAGTTGCATTGTGGAAATGCAAGCGATTTTCATAATTATGGAATAAACTAATCTAGAAGACTAGTAATTTGTTTACTGAGTTATTGATCTATTTAGAAAATTATGAATATTTAGAAAAACGTTTCTCATTAATTAGTTATTACATGTAGTTACTGACAAAAATGTCTAATTTCTTTTTTTGTGTTATGCTAATTTCAGATTTTTAAAAGCCTTATTAAAATGCATCCATATTTGCAGTTAAAAGATTAGTTGTTCCCCCTTATGCATAAGGAAATGGAATAATTTTCTTTGCTGCAGTTTTGAAGAAATTATGCTCTGAAGGAAAAACAAATTTCAATCATGTAAGATTTGCCTTTCAGCTGCATGCTCATGTCTTCTCTTTGGCCTCCAGTGAAATATGATGATGTTAATCGCCTTTCTTTAGATATACACAAATTAGGTATATTGCACAGCATCCAGGAATTACTTGCCTAGTGTTTCACAATAGCTAAAATTAATTGAAATCCTTTAGGGTATGTGAGGCCAGAACTATGCCGCGGTCCGTGGTATAGTAGGAAATAATTAGATCTGTAGTGGAAAGGCACTCCCAATTAAAACTTTATGGAGAAATGATTCTGAAATTAGCTTTAAAGACACTTAATGGAGCAGATCACAGGCCAATTGTAATACTTCTCCATGTTATTTGCAAGTCTTGCTTTATACTTGGGCATATAGAGTCTCTTATCACCATTGGAGTCTGGATGTAATTTTTGTGAAATTCTGATATTTTAGAGAAAGTTACACCTGCATCAGATAAGAAAAATAAAGCTACAGAGAGCATATTTTGTTGTCACAAAAAGTGATGTTTATAGTAGTAATGTTTTACTTTTTCAAAAAACAGAACATCACATAAGCTTATTTCAGATGTAACAGCAAATTTAATTCTCAACTGCACCAAGCAATCTTACCCATTTAAATATTTTTAAAATTATTCCTTCCAAAAAAAAATGAGGGAATTTCTTTCCTACCACCACACACCACAGCTTCCCAATAGTTCTCTTTTTGGAGGACTTTGAATTAACAAGGAAATTGCTTTAGACATACTTCAGATCTTCTTTCTGAAACGATAACTAATCTTGACAAATTACATATTGCATAGATTTGTGTGCAGATTTTTAAAAAATCTAAATGTAAATATGATACAGAATAATTATAATCTTTGTCCCACCATACAAACTATCTGTTCTGAAAACTATGACATACGTAATCTGTGATCTTCCAGTTAACAGAACTGTTTTATCTCAAAGATTGTTTTTAACTTGATCACAAACATAACCACAAAACCCACAAAAATAATCAACGTGGAACATTAGTTCTATTGACCCATAGGCATATGGACTAGTACACCCCACTTCTATTTTCTTCTTCTTTGTATGTGGATGGAATTATTTAACACACACTTAAACTTTAGATCAGTGACTAGTATGGAAGCAAACTATGATTCTAGGGCACCTACAACTCAAACTCAGGTGAAATGGTTATAGAGAGTGAAGTAGTGTCAGCTTAGAAACTCACCTACGTATTAAAATCTACTTTGTTATCCGGGAGTTTACACAACAGCTGACTTCTTCAACTGCCTTATTTTTAATAAACAAGTTTATCTTTAAACCTCAGCAGGAAATACCATGAGTGCATGTAAAATTTGTAGAGTTTATAAAAAGCAAATATCACAAATACATAAAAATATAATTTGCTAGATTTTAGGAGTTGTCCTTTCGATCGCCCTACAGTTACACTTTTTTTTTTTTTTTAAATTTTTTTTTATTATTATTATTATTTATTCAACTGTGTACATGTGTGTGTGTATGTGCTCTCACGCACGTGTGTGTCTGTGTGTGTGTGTGTCTGTGTATGTGTAGAACCACGGACGAATTCGCGAACCACCATGGACGCCTCCACCTCCTTCTGCCCCGGGATTCACAGGCTCCGCCCTACCAGGACCAGAAGCGCAGGCCGCCCCCGCTTCCGTCTGGTGTCTATACGTGGGATCTGGGATCCGAACTCGGGACCTTCCGCCTGCAAAGCGGAGGCTTAACCCCTGAGCCACCTCTCCAGCCCCCAGTTACACTTTTTAATCAACACATTATTTTCTAAACTAGGTGAGACAAACCTCACGCAAGATCTTTCATTTTCTGAGATAGTTGATAATTTCAGAAAGCACGGCCATCTTGAATTTAAAAGGAAACATGAGTTGCTTTGACAATGTCTGAAGTAGGAGTTTTTGTGTGATGTCCTTCCTAATCCTGACTGGATTGCTTTCTTTTGGAAATTCTAATGTAACAACATTAGAACAATGTTATTTCCTACATTTAGCTAATTTAACTTCAAGGCTAGAAGTACAGCTCTGTGGTAAAACACTTACGTGGCAGGCAGAAGGACCTAGTCCAAACCCAGCAGCAGTGAAAAAAAATGACAGAAATAAAATGAAAGAAATCAAAAAATAAAATAAATGAAACAAATAAAATAACAGTTTCTAAATGTAATGTGGACACTGAAGTTTTGAAGGTATAGAAACATTTTCGAGTTTGATGAGATTTTCAAATTTTGTAAACAGCAAAACTGACAGAGTTTAGAAATTAAACAACGAGTCAATTTCACCAAATCTTTGTGCCAATGACTGGCAGCCCTGGCACTCGAGCTGAAGGCCCTGCCTCTCCCTCCAGCCTGCATTCAGAGCTGTTGAACACATACTGGAAGCTTCTTGCTCAGGTTTCTTGATAGGTGGGCAGATAGATGCTTAGCACAGAGCAAACAGGACACTTTCTGAAAGTTAAATCTGAGGACATTTGTCCTCACGCCGAAGTACAGCTCTAAATGTTTTCTAGGATCGTTATTGACATTCAATTATCTTGTGGGAAGATTATGGCCTCTAGGATTTTACCATGATATTCCAATTATAATTTACATAGTGCTTCTTGTTCTTGCCAGGGGAGAGAGACTGCAGTTTTATTCATATGCAGACTTTCAGTCCTCCATAAGGGAGCTATTAGATATAAAAGGAAGCATTTTAAATGAATTGATTTTCTGTGTAGTGCTTTATTCCAAAAGGACGTCTTTGTACAAAAATCCAGATCAATAATTCTGTGCAACGTGAAATTGAATTATGCCACTGCTCCAATTTTATAATACATTTAATGTAAGGCAAATAATAAACTTGCTTGGGAAGTTTCTTTGTTGGTGGTCCTCATTTCAATAACAATTGGCTTCTTCTTTTTCAATTGCAAGCTGGCTGCTGACATCAGAGCCGTAAGTATAATTTACAGTCGAGATCTTTGTTAACGAATGTCAACCAGGGATAAGATGTCTGACATGCGCCATCACTTATTTAACCAAAACATTGATGAAACGCAACTTCTTCATGATAAACTAGGACTTTATGGATGTCAGGTGAATGAATAAAAATGCTGGAAGTGATTGCTGCTGCTCCGGAGGCCTTGGGAGAATATTCAGGTAGCTTCGTGTTAGTGTATTAAATTATGAGTTTATGGTGATATTTTAATTGTAGGAGGTACGACCTATCTTCAAAGAGAAAAGCAGCTGGAAGTTTGAGATGGTTGTGGAAGCTGAAGCTCAGGAATATCGACATGTGTCCCGCTCACAGAGACAAGTGGGAAGTGATCCACGGATGTGAACTTGCGGGTCGATGGAAAGCGACAGAGGATCGGCCTCTGCTGAGATCCTTTTTGTGTGAGGCAGGGCACGTATGTTCCTGAAGGAGCCAGAGTACCAAAAAAAAAAAAAAAAAAAAAAAAAAGGTGCTTATTAAATTCTTACAAAAGTATGAGCTAGATCCCCAGCTTTGGATAAGGTGGATGTAGAGTATGGAATCCGGGAGCTTCTGCCTGCCTTCAGGTGAGCGTCCAGGTGGATGCAATGGATGACGAGGAGCTAAAAGGGGCTGAGGAGAGAGCGCGGTCAGCGTAGCGTCTGCCTCAGCGTGAGGATCTCAGTTCAACTCCCCAGTGCTGTGTGAAATGGTGAATGTCTGTAATTCAAGAGCTAGGAGGTAAAGACAGGAAAATCCCTGGAGCTGGTCAGTCTGGGAAATGGGGAAGTCCAGGTTCGGTGAGAGACCCTACCTCAGAAGAATAAATAAATAAAACGATCTAAAACAGAACAACAAATAAGCCAAAGTGGACAGAGATGGAAGAAGTCACCTGACGGTCCCCTGGCCGCTGCGTGAGTGTTCAGGTGTGCACTCAGCCTGCACACATGTGCGCACACAGACACTTGCGCAAAGAACATACGAGCTCAGAAAATGATATTCCTCGTTGAAAGCCGCACTTAGAGTGTCTCGCGAGTGGGCTCCAAGCCCAGGCCCATCTGTCATGACAACCTGACGTACGTCATAAAACAATGTCGTCAACAACTTCAGGTGAATAGCAACTTTGACACTCGGGTGAAGAATGACAAACACGTCTTCATCTTTTCCTTGATGAATCCCTGCCCCCCGGAACGCAAGGCAGCTCACTTTTCAGATTTTGGCAGGCACTTGGGTCTGGCGAGTACGTTCCATTCCATTTCACTGTCACATATCAAAGCTTTTTTTCAAAACTGTAGCTTGCACATATTATTGAAAACTAACTTAATAAAATATTCACTGAACACAAAGATTAATTCTTCCAGGTTTCTCATCCAACAAAGCCAAATGATGCTTTTGACTTTCTGTTGTAGTTCCCTTCATGGCTGCTGATAAATCACCATCGAACAGCTTAAGGTCACAAGGGGTTTATTTTCTTATGACTGTCTGGGTACAGTCAGTCCAGCTTGACTGGAGAGCACGCACCAACACCAGGGCCGAGGGAACTGGCCCCACCCCATAATGGCTGAGAGAGGGACGATCCTTACTTGCCAGACTGGAATGTCTGGCCAAGTATACACAAGGATGCCAACTTTCTCAATCAGCTCTCCGTATTTTATTCCAGGGCCTAGTCCCACCCACCATGGACCTTCCCTATCAGTTAAACAATCTCTTGAAGGTTTGCTCTGGGCTTACCTCAACCACTAATTCTCTACAAATGTGCCCAGAGCTCAAACCCTCAACTGTCAAGTTGACACCTGTGCCTAACTATGACACTTTCTTTTCTATTATTTGAAATGTTTGGTACTTATAGACACAGATGAGAGATAATTTTTGGAAGCAGACAATTCTTAAAGTCATATCAACTGTACCACAGCTCACATGTTTACTGAGAAATTAGTGAAGAGGTGTGTACAGAAATGGGAATAAAACTTGGAATTCTCCTTTATCACAAATTAGGTAGCTGTGTCGTACGTAAGTCTCATAAAGAAAAAAAAAATGAAAGATTTTAGTTAAAGAGTTTATGAAATCATTAAACTTCCCTGTCATCAGTACTTGTAAGACTTGTCTTTTAAAAAGCTAGTTAGATATTTAAACATGAAGTGACACTCCAATAAGTGACAGCTCTGCAGGGGAGGGGCCTGTGGGTCCCCCTATTTGCTGCTGATATCTAACTGGTTCTGGGAGAAAGAGAGACTCAGCATCCAGTGGTGAACGCTCCGAGGGGCCCAGAAGGCTCCGTGGCTAGTTCCAAGCCCATAGTCAAATGCAGGGCCTTGACTCTCCTCCTTGGGACACAAGGAAGCCATGAATACGGGAAGCCATGAATGCAGGGCAGAGAGGAGGCTGCCAGGAAGATAAGACACATGCCTATGGAGGGAGAGGAAGTGTATCCATTGCATACATGCCTGAAATTGTCAAAGAACCCAATTTACTGATAAAATTGTTTTATCATAACAAAAAGAAAATGTCAAGGCTAGCTCTCCCCAAAGTGCTCCAGTTAGGTCAGGTAGGAGCTGTGTATTAATTAAAAGGAGCCTTTTGTCTTTAATGTATAACACGCATCTGCAAAGCTACTGGTGTCTAGCTGCAAAGCACACTCAAAAAATGTGCCTGTGTGCAGAACCGGCCAAGAATAATAATTAGCTCTCTGACATATCAGTTTCTAATGAACGTGTTATTTATTTTAAAATAGCAGTGGCATGTCGATTAAGCTAAAACCCCTCAAGTCATTTCTACCATATGTATGATATCGCTACATGCAAAAACATGACATTTAAAGTTAAACAGATATGTTATGTTGAACATGACTTCACAGATAACTTTAATAGCTGAAATGAATTATAGGCAATAACCCATGTTTATATGTAAACATATATTATATATACATTACAGTGCAAATTCAGTCAAAATCATGGATCTTCAAAACTGTAATTTCATAATTCCAACTTCTCTTTCCAATTCCTTCAAGTCATGAAATGAACTCAGTTAAATTAGTCTAATTAGAGTAGATTTCTGGTTTTTCACTCCAAGAACATTCCCCCTTCCCTGCCCCCACCCGCTTTCTTTTATTTCCAGTAGAAACCTAAGCAGACCGTCCAGGCGTGATTCGCTTGGCACAAATGCCCTGTGGAATGTAAGGGCAGAACAACTTTCTTGTCCCTGGATAAAAGCCCAGGCTTCTCTAATGAAGAAATTTCTTCTCTCAAGAAACGTGGTCACTGCGCAGGACCCGCACTGCCAAGACTCAGAGCATCAGCGCCTTCCAGCCACTGCGAAGACGGTCCCGGATCACGCAGCCCACCCCCCTCCGCTGACACCGCCCCCGGTGTCCAGTCTTGGTTTCCTCTGCCATCCTGTCCCAGCTAATTCTCATCCCTTTTGGTCCTCTAGAAAACCCGGGAATGGTTGGGAACAACAACTAGGCGCTCGTCTGGAGCTGCTTGGAGACGACTCCTCTCTTGGTCGTACTTGTCCTGCACGCTCCAGGGTCTCCGGGCGCTTTCTTCTGCTTTCTCCTTGCTTGCTAGCTGTTCCTCTCTGTTACTTTCTGAGTGCAGGGACGGAGTCTATCGCTCCCTCAGCTCGGACCATTGTTCTGTGGAAAGCCTTTTCTATTATATAATTGATTATTTTCTCCAAATCCATTTGGCGTCGTGACCTTGCTAAGTCTGGGATCCGCTGAAGGGACCACGCGCGCTTCTTTATTGATGGTGGGAGGTGAGCGGCTTGGCAGTAACCGCACAAGTCCCTCTGTTAGTGCGCCTGCCTCATACCTGGCTAGAGTAACCTTCCAACTGTCAAATCTTATGCTAATTATTTAACCCACAATTTTTGACTCACTGTGCCAGAGGTGTTAAATGACTAAATTCCAGGGGAGGAGTTCTGGCTGGAAGGGGGCAGATGCATTCGGCACCGAAGTCTCAGTGGCCCTGAAGCCGCTGGATTTTCCTTTTCTTGCTCAATCCTCCATATTGTGGCTTTCTCCCTCACTTAGAAATCACAGTCCTGACTGGCTTCAGAGTATTACATCATGTCACTGGGGAACCATTCTGAAAATCCTCAGCAAGTCCACGGATGTTGCTGGCTTGCAGCAGATCTTCCAATGGCTCGGCTCTAGTCAGATTTCATATACGGTTATGTCGGAACATACCGCCTCTTAAGGGAATCGTGTGTGGTGGGGAAAGGCAACGTCTGGACATGAACGCGTGGCCTGGCACTCCATGCATGCCCACGAGGAGAGCAGTAGTGTAAGGAGGTACACCGTGCCTTGTTCCAGAGATCCCTTCACTAGGCCTAGCTTCTGAAATGTGCTTGTCCTACAAGCGTCCTCCGGGCTCCAGCTATTCAGAGTCACTCAGCACAGACACAGGATCTGCAGCAGAACGCTTCTCAGATCTCTCCTGTCTCTGTAAGCGTCGAAGACAAACTAGACACTGCCTGGGGCATGGTAGGGGCTCACCTCATCCTTTACCTGGATCTGACAATGCCGATGCCCATGACTGTCAGTGATGATATGCACCAAAGCATGGGGTCCATCACTGAGCTATCTGGAGCAGGTAACATGGTACTTTTGCATATCAGAAAATGTCCCCTTTAGGATATGGTCAAGGACTCTGCTCTCTTCCCTACAGAGAGCTTTTGAACCTCACAAAGCCTAACGCTGAGGAGTTACATGTGCTGATCAGGACATGGATTCAGAGGGAGGAAGTGCGGGCTTCTGAGGATGCCCAGGTTGGATCCCAGCACAGAGTCAAGAGTGCGAGTGTAGTAAGGAACTGCAGATCGTTCTCCCTGCCCTCCCCTGCTCTTCTCCTAAGCCCCTCCCATGGTTGTCCCGGAAGAAATGTCCCATGGCCATTGTGGGTTTGAAGATAATTAGCCTTTTAATTATCACCAGCTACAATTTCACCTGTTTCACTAGCAAATCCCAGAGAACTTCTAGTTTTCCAATTAGCTCATTTGTTCTCACCAAGCGAGTATGGGAGAACGATCTTCCCCCTTGGGAGCTTCCACTTTCCCCACTAAACCTTTCAAGTTGTATTTTAAGTCTTGAAAAAAACCTTGAGAGGACCAAGGTTTTATTTGCAAAACACCCACACTGCCCTTCATGCGCATGCTCATACGCACAAGAGCACAGGCATGAGAATGCACGGTTGTTACACACATGCACACACACACACACTTCACATCACATATGAACTTCTACTGCAGTAGTTGGGAATTACCACATGTAGGGACATCAGCATAATGAACTTTACTCAGAGTGTGAACAGAGGAATTAAAATTCACCCAAACAGGCAAATACTATCTGGCAATTAAAGAAAAGTTCCTTTCTGTTTCCTTTTGGGTGACATATATATTGAGTCAAATGCAAACATGCTGGGAAAAGAATTCTGACCGAAATATACTACTAGAGAATTTAATCTTTATATCTTTAGAGAGAGAAAAACAAAAGAGAAGAGAGAAAGAAAGAAAGAGGGGACTTTCAGATCATAGTAAGGAAGGTGAAGTAATGTGGTAGAATCAAGAAAGTTAAATAAGTAAATTCATAAATAAGTAGATTCACAAAACGATCTTACAGAATGAAGAGAACTCATTATCAATAAGCTTGTAAATTTCAAGCAGAACATTCACAATCCCAAATGAATATTGTGAAAAGAAAGGGGTGAAGCAATTTCTCACAGACCTTTTGAGGTTTCTATCTTTGAATCCCAACAATATCATGCATACCTGGCGAAAGAACTACAGAGAAGCCTTTGGAAAGGCTGCTCTGGGAATATGTTCTCATTAGCATGCAAATCATTTATCAAGATGCAAATAATTTAACGATAATGTGGCAAGGGTCCCCAGAGTAAACAATTTCCATTTTCATTACTGCATAGGATACAAATACCCATAATATTTTCACTGAAAATACAGTACTTATTTAGTCCTCTTTGATCTGCCTACCAATTTTATCTCCTTAATCTTTACTTGAAAGCAGGCATGCAAAGAAGTTATTTTGCCAACTTGAAGATGAAGAAGTAGGAAAGAATAGGAGGATGGGTTAAAATATACAGTGTCCAGCGTTCCTAAGGGCTGATTCAATTTGGTATGCACAAATGCTTTTACGAATGTTTATCAACTTATTAGTCTTTGTACTAGTTATGAAACGTTGAAAATATAGCCAATATGTTATTTGGCTGCATATCAAATATGTCTTTTTAAAGTTAATATCATAAATAAAATTACCATTAATAAATAAATAGAAACTTCTGACTTACAGTAGAGAATGTGTAGAGATGATTATCTTCAGGAAATTGTTGTGCAATGACTCATATGTAACATTCCTGTTGAATAATAATAGACTTTCCAACTTGCATGTGACAATTTAGTGATGTTGCTCAGTTCTCCCAGTTTTTAATATTTTCCTTTCCTAAAGTATGGGGAAGAAATGAGTGATCTATTTGAATGACTGACTCTGGTCTTTAAGTCATTAATATTTTCAGATGGAAAAGAAAATCACCTAAGGGAATGAGGAAGTCGCTGTGATAAGTAATACAGGGTTGCTGCGTACGTTTGCTCATCTACAGAGGGCTCGCGTTTGGAAGGCTTGCAATGTGTCTCCTTCCACAGAGCTTTCCTCCTGTGGTCCTGGCTTCTGGTGTTTCTGCCCCACTTCCGCGTAGTGTTTAAAGGGCAGGAAGTCAGCATACCAAAGAGATACTAGCAATTCTGTGTTTAGTGAGCACCGTGCCTGAGAGTTAGTGCATGGATTCAGCACAGGTGCTTATCAGTAGATGACTGAAACAAGGATGAAATCCTCATTGCAGCAGACTGCGCAGAAATGAAGGACATAATCCTAACTGAACTGAGGTAGACACAGACAACTACTGCATCTTGTCTGTCGTGGGTGGAAGCTTAAAAACTAAGTCATTCTTAATGCAAAAGAGTGATTGCTAAAGTGTGGAAGGGCGTATACATAAGGGAGAGGAGGTATCCAGAATGAATTTGATTTGATTGGTGCATGATATCTGCATACATGTGCAGAAAAACATAATATCGTTCATTATTTAATGCATATTAACAAAAAACAAACTTAATTAAAATACATTTGTAATTCTTAGTCACCCTTTACCATTAGTCTCTTTTTTGGGCCTCATATATTACCTAACACCACTGCATTAAATGACCAATTGTTGCTCATTGGTAAATCCCAATAATTTCACCTCCTGATGAAAATAAACTTGGTGTCTGACATGATATTTTAAGCTAAGGTTAAAGCAGAGCTTCTCAGATCTTTTGCAAGATGACTGACTTAATTCCTATTGCATCAAAGAATGACTTAAATCTCACTGCACACACAGGGACTGTAGCACACAGAGATTATACATCTGTTCTATACATTTGATGGGTCTAAAGGAATTTGAGCTTTGATTCATGATAAACACAAAATGATCTTGTGGCTCTTTGGGTGAGACAGATTATTCTTTCCTCTAATGACTAAGCTTGAAGCCTGTGATCCACTGTGTCAACTTGTCCAGTTGAGAGCAGCCAAATTCTTAGCTTGGAAAATTGATAGTTTGGATTGTAGAGTCTGATGATGAAAACGATTCATTTTCCTTCTCAGAAAGACGTTGGCCTCAAACTGAAGTAGTAACCACCAAGCCGAGGAAACAATAGTCTTCCTACCAGGTAAAATTTTGATGGTACACACACAAAGATACATTATGCTTGGGTGATCTCTGCCGAAATTTACTGGTGAAGGCAATAAGTAAATGAGTATTACCAGTAGGCAAGATACTCCACTCACATCTGGGCTGCCGCACCCAGGACATTACTACAATGTGATTTGACCTTGCCTGACCTGCACAATGGCTGACATGTCAACAAGCCTTCAAAGTCTAGCACAGGTCTCAGGGAAGAAGGCTTTAGACAGTAGGATCCTTAAAAGCAAAGGGTGAAACAGACATAACAGAGTTCCCGTATTAGAGGGCAGCCCAAGAAAGGTATGCTACTGAGTCCTGAATCCTCTCTAGTGTGGACGACTCAGAGAGAAATTCAGCACTCCATAAACACATGTTCTGGAAGATGGGAAGAGAGTAAGCAGGAAACACCAAGAGAAAATTAGGGAGGAAAGAGGGGTAAGAGAGAGGAAAGGGGAGACAGTGGGCTGGGAGACAACAGAAAGGAAGGGAGGAGGAGGGGAAGGAGGGAGTCTCTACTGAGCTTGTATAACTAGGCAAAAAATAATAAAAAATTAAATGATAGTATGTTTGGGGAGTAACTTAGGGGAAAGGAAAAGGGGAAAGGAGTATAACTAAGGAAAGGAAAGATAGGAAGATAAGAAATTAATTGCAGAGTGCCAAATCCAAATGTGAGTGAACAAATAGTTCAATGTGGTCCATGAGAAGGCAAGGAACATCCTGCACATTTGTGCATTCTGTATCTCAGGCTCCTCATGGATATCATGCACAGAGGAGGACCCTTGTATCAGCCACTTTTCACCAAACAGAAATAAGAGACAAATGATTTAATTTGGTTCCCAGTTTTAGAGAACGTCAGTTCATTGTGGTGGTCCTCATGGTTTGATGTGTGAGTGTTTCCCCCACCCGCACAGGCCCATGTGTTTGAATCCTTAGCTGTTGTCAGTGCTGAAGAAGACCATGATGGCTTGGGGGAAGTGGAATCTTGATGGAAGAAGGCGTTATTCATGTTGCAGGGGGTTGGTCTTGAGGTGGTTAGCACCGCTCTGCTTCCATCGTTCATGGGTCGTCTCTAGGTGTCAGTTCGTGCTCCCTCAGCCTCCATAGTGGACATGACTTAAGCTGCCTCCAGCTTCTGCCAGTCAGGACTGCATCTCCCTTCTGGAAGATGGATCTATCTCCCTTTCTCTTTTAAGTTGCACCGTGTTGTTGATTGTCTCACCGCAACAGAGTAGAGTAACTGATACAGTGGGTACATTGTTGTGGCTGGTTAGCTCTGTCTGTGACAGCTAGACTTTGGGTATAGATTGGCTACACCTTAGTCTATCAGGAAGAAGAAATCTTAGACAAGAACAGAGGATATCACCTTTGAGGACCACTCCCAGAAACTCTCTTGTATGAGTTAAGTCACAAGTGTGAGAACCCTTCTGAACTACTTCCAAACTGTGGTCCAAGTAATCAAACACTGGATCCCATGGATGAGCTTGCCATTACAGAAATATGACTTCAGCTTGGGTAGTTTCTTTGTAGTACTGAGTTCTGATCGACCATCCTGGACTTCTGATTTCAGGATCTGTTTTCAACTTTACATTGATAGGCATCTCCATATGTGAAGACTCTATATGTGGAGACTACTTGATACTGAGTTGCCAGTGTGAGGATCTGGATGGTTCAGGACACAGATTTCCCATCCATCCACACTGAAGTTGTTCATGGAGACATAACTTTTGAACCTCCTTCAAATATTGAAGAATGTATCTCTCTGTCCACCATTAAGTAATTCTAGTATCAAACTCAAGTGGTCAGGCTTGCTTGGCAAGTGCCTTTACTCAATGATCCACTTTATCTACTGGTCAAACAGCATACCTTTTCAATGGCATCCTATCTTTATGAAATCAGTATTCAACAGTTTGCTATAATAGAAACCAAATGCCACACAAACATTTTTGTAGAACAAGGAATGATGTATGCAGTGTCCTGCTTGAGATTCAAGAGGTTATGTTAAGCCCGATGGACCATGAAGTTGTTGGGATCTGAAGATCCACTAATATTGTATTTAAAAAGTTAATAAATGTGTTACACATTTATTTAGTCTAGTGATACTGGAAAAATGTCACTTAGCCTATTGTGACTATCAAAACAAACCAAAACAAAAATAAGTTATAAGTCACCAGGTTCAACCTGAATGAGGAATATTTTTGTTAATGTGCACCATGAATGGTTTTAAGATAAATAACAAGTGAATAAGGTAATTAACAGCAATCTTTCTTGAGTCTTTCTTCACATATCTACAGGTCTGGAGGGAACGCAGTGCAGAACATGGTCTGTGTTTTTCCTGCTCTGCCCCATGCTTACAATTGTATTTCAGGGTTGCACAATCAAAACATGGCAGCTTATACTTTGGGTGCCACATTAAGTACCACATTAACTTTCAAGTCGACAATACCAGGGAACCGGAAAGACCAGGATTTCAGAGGCTACTGATAAGGGAAGCAAGTGCTTCCCCAGTGCTGCTGTCTTGGTGAGGGGGATCTGAGTGAACATTCTAAAGTTAAGGTGGGAGTATGGGATGCATGCACTTACTTAGAAATAACGTTTACCTTGGTAAGGTAGGTGTGCACCACAGTACTGAGTCTTCCTCTTCAGAAGAGCTCAGCTGTGATTAAGCTAAAATCCTAGTTCACTAAGAGATTGATTTTTCAGCCAGGATTAGATGCATTTGCTCCTTCCCCTCCTTCTTCCTCCTTCCCCTCCTTTTCCTCTTCTATTCTTCCTTTTCTCTTCCTTTAACTCCTCTTCATCTTCCTCCTACTTTTCTTCTTCTTCTCCTCTCTTCTTCATGTTGTCTTCAGTTGCTTAAAATACACTGCACATTCTTGGGACATAGAAGAAATCTATGGAGCTGTAAAACGGTCTCCTCATGTATCTCTGTTAGGAGTTCTGATAATAGTATAACAATATTAATTTTTCATAAAATTAATAGGAACAGAGGGTTTATCCTAAAATCAGGATAAATCAGGGTAACCCGAATCAGATAGATCAGAATTTCCATGTTATCATAAGCATGTGAGAGCATCATGGCTTAGAAACTATCTCTCAGTTTACCACATGATCTGTTATTTCGCTGTGGAAACATGAGCTTAGTAAGATGATTTTCTCTGTCTTTAGGATCCAAAACATTTCCTGAAATGTCTGCTATAATTTAAAATTATAACAATGAAATTTGCTTCAGGGCTCGAGGCTTTTTTGTTGATAAATGCCTCTAACTTATTCGATAACAAAGACAATGTGGAAACAGTAAGTGATTCTTTTTGGTTTGACTACTTGGAAAAAACGAAGGAGGAAAGACACAGTTGAGATGTATTAAAAACAAATTCAATTTTGTCACAAACTTTTGGGCAGTGTTTCATTCCAAATACAGTGAGTGACATTAGATGTGCATTACTCCTCCAGACCTGTTGTACCTATTCAAATATCTCATTAGAGAACAGAACAGAAGAGAGTACAGTTTGCTGGGAAATTCTTGACTCTCTACTTTAGTACATGGAGAATTCATCCTTAGTAAAAACTTGTACCAGAAACCATCTTCTCTGTCACTGTTATGAATCTGTCTCAAGTTTTATTACATATCCTTCTTTTTCCATGTGGAAATTCAGTCATGAAAACTGGATAAGCCAAAAAATGTTGGAAAAACAAAGATATGCTTGTCTTGTGTTTCTGTAAGTTAAAATAATTTGTATGTATTTTTTTCCAGTGGACAATTAAGGCCTTTGTATCTTAAAATTCTTTCTCCTCTTAGAAAATGCGTTGAATAGGCAAATATTAACATGACCATTTATAGTTTTCCATATGGGGTAAAAACAATTACTGCAAACCATTCTGGTTGACTACTAAATTATTTTTTGTTGAATATTACTCATGACTTCAAATTGTACTATATGATGAATGGTTGATGACTCTGCATAGAGAATTCATGAAAAATATGTCTCAATTACTAAAGAGACTCTATTTAAATACTATGATATTTGAAAATTGAAAACATAATGATTACATACAATCATGTTACTTTTAGAAAATACAGATGTAATGATTTTTAAATTTATAGCTGCCAATTATTTTGTTCCTGGTATCATATTACCAGCAGCACCTTGCAAGACATCAATCACTCTTTTGTCTTCACTATGGCCCTATACATAATCTTAGGCTTTGTAAAGGAAAGACAGGAGTGTGCACAAGTTTATCTGTTGTAAGAGGCACAGATAAGCATTGCACATATCTGACATTGGCCCTCAGAATAGTGGTACCAGGTGACACATAGTCTTGGGGGTTTTAAATGTTAAAGACAAGATTTAAAATTTATGTTTTCAGTTGTTTTAATGTTCATTAGGTTTATTAAGAGAATGGACGTATTAGGTATGAATCATTCTCCAAAGTTTCAAAACTTACAGTTCATTCAGTTAAGACAATTATGAGCTTTTTGAATATTATTTAACTTGTAAGATATGATAAAGATAGATATAACCTATAATATATAATCTATAATTAATATTTAAGGGAATAGAGTGTGGAAAAAAAAAACTGCAGCAAGAACCATGGAAAAGTCAGGAATACTCAAAAGACATCATGACATCATCTGGAAGAATTTTTCATGGAAAAAGCTAAGTTTGAGTCAGAATTTATCCATCTGAGACACATATGTGTTACTAAACCCATGCGAAGTATATGTAGGACAGGGGAAGAGGGAGACCCAAATGCACAGGTCTCATGGATAAGCTGGGAAAACAGATTTTGAAGAGACCAGGTAGCGTAGAGACAGTGAAGACCTGGCATAAGGTAATAATTATAAATGATTCTGATAGATGAGATGAAGACACCATGAGGGACTCTTCATGCAAACTCAGCTTACGGCTGCAGTAACAGCAGGGCTAATCAACAACACAGAAGGCAGAGGAAGTGCAGATTGGAGAGCAGGGAGATGCTATATTCAATTTGGGCTTTGTTGAATTTTAGAAGTCTAGTAGATATCTAAGTAGAAGTATGGTAGCAGAAGCTCCGAGGAGATGTTTGGGCTGGGTATATATATTTTGGAGCTAGCAGCGTAGAGGCCAGCTGGAGTGTGGAGATGCTATGCACACACAGAGGAATTTGCAGATTCTGTAGATTAAGTGAAAGAAAAGAGTAACCTAGATACACACACACTTAAAAGGTCTGAACAAAGATCTTTGTGAGACCTCATTCAGTAGTTAAGAACGCAATTTCTTCAATAACACTGTTAAAGCTACCCCCCCAAAAAGCCAAACTTTTTTTTTGAATTGTGCAACAAGGCATGCATTATTGAATTTATTCTGCGTTTGGTGAAATCGAGGCTCAGCAAGACAAAGAGAGGAAGCTATTGGAATAAAGACATCAAATGGGACAAAATAATAAAGTAACATTACGACTGACAACTCTCCACGAGTTGTCACCAAGCTGCTAGGGAAGTCTAATGAGATTGTCCTATAGATGCCACAGGAAGAAGGGACAAGAAATGAGGGAGAAGAGGAACAGGCCTTTCAGGAGATAAACAAACAGCAGTTGGGATATCTTGTGAAAGAGGAAGGCTTTTGTTTACTTATTTGACTTTTTTATTTACTTATTGACTTTTAACTTATAGGAAGCCACATCTTTCTTGGTGATAGGAAGGAATGTTTAAAGTTTCTGGATGAAATACAGAGAAAGTTCTTTAGTTCTGATTCTTAAGGAACAACCTTATCTTTGAAGATAAACGATGAAATCATAAGGTCAAACATTAGGGAGATCTGAAAATATTTAGGGAGATGTGAGAGAATATGGGCGAAAAGCCTTAGGAGCCATCATTTTAGAATGTCACCAAGTAGCTGGATTGTGTGCTTCTTTACAAGCTTTTTGTTCAGCATCCCAGGCTTATGACATGAATGAAAGAACAATACAGGTAAGGTCGTTACCCAAAACACACAGAAAGAAAAGTTCTGAAGATGAGATATGGAATTAATGATATTGACAAAAAGTAGTAAAAAAAGGAAAGGAGGGGAATTTAAGGAGCGAACAGGACTAGATTCGTGTGTCATAAATTAGATGTAGAGATACATAAAGTTGGATGCTATTTTATTTTCTGAATATTGACCAGATCTAAACTTGCCAAGGAGAAAAAAAATCTGAGTATGTCTGTGAGGGATTTTCAAGATTATCTTGGGATGATTCAACCAAATTGCCTAAGTGAAAAGGGGAAAATCTTCTGAACCCATTTGCCTCTTTGCTTTTTCCCAGCTGATGCAAGGAGACCAACCACCTTAGCCAACTGACATCATGGCTTCCCCATCACGGTGGATTCTACCCTTGAGATAGGACCCCAAAACACACCCTCCATTCCTCAAGTTGTTTTGTTGGATAGTTGCAAAACTAGCTTGTAAAATGACTGATAAAAGTTTAGTACCAGAAGTGGGGTCGGCACTGTGATGAACCTGGTCTTGTGGTTCTTAGGCTTTTGGAACTGGGTTGTAGGAGGAATGTGGAAAAGCTTGGAATTTTGCTGTGTAATGCTTTTGAATGCTGTGAACTAATACCAATGGGTTCTACTAGAGGTGTATAGAAGACCAGAAGCCTGGGAGACTTAATTTAAAGGCAATGAACTAACACGTTTGATAGATGAGATTTCAAGGTAGGGTAGCACTCAGACTGTGGCAGGGTAATTATTGATGTTCTTATCAAGGCGTATATTGAAAAAGAGTAACAAGTGGGACAGAAAGATGTGCTGTTTTAAGAGCTAAAGAACTTGGGGCTGGAGAGGTGGCTCAGGGGTTAAGCCTCTGCCTTGTAGGCGGAAGGTCCTGAGTTCAGATCCTAGACCCCACGTATAGACACCAGGCAGAAGCGGGGGCAGCCTGCATTTCTGGTCCTGGTAGGGCGGAGTCTATGAATCCTGGGGCAGAGTAACCAAGGTGGAGGTGGAGGTGGTCCATGGTGGTTCCTGAAATCACCTATGGTTCTACACACACACATATGCACACACACAATTGAATAAATAAATAAATAAATAAATGATGTAAAAAAAAGAGCTAAAGAACTTGAACACTTTAAACTGGCAGCCACCTTTCATGCTAGAGAGAAGACTAGAATTCTTAAAAATAATCCAAAACTTGTTGTACATTGGGACAACAGGAAAAGTAATTCAAGGACAAGATCCCACACCTCAAAATTTTCATTGAAATGAAAATTCATGTAAAAAGATTGAATATAAGCTACGACTGCAGCTGAGGGAATTTCCCCTCATGATAGTTAGATACAAGTGTCAACTTGATAGTCGAAGACTGGAAATCTGGAGACATGTATAAACAACTAACGGTTGAGTTAAATCCTGAGAAAGCCTGCATGAGGTTTCTTAATTGGCAGGTAGAGACCCATCCCATGATGCTTAGGAAAATTACTCAGGCAGGCAGACAAAATGGAGGGAGCTGGCTAAGGAGATTGGCATTCTTCAGCATACGTGGACAGACATGCTATCTGGCAAGGGAAGGGTTCCCCTGTCTCAGCAGTACTGTGGATGTGATGTGGCCAGTGGTCTTGGTCTACTGTTTAGCTGGAGTGAGAACTGTAATCAGACAATCAGATAATTGTAAGTCAAGAAGAAAGCCGCTTGTTTCTCCCTTAGGCCGTTTCATTGAGTATTTATTGCAATGTGCAGAATTACTGTGATCCCTCCCTCCTTGACAGTGTAGAGAAAACGCGCCCCAGGGTTAGCACACTCAGGCTGCTGCAAGTGGCCCAAACTGGCTGCAGAACTTAGCAGTATTGTATATTTGGCACTGTTTTTTTTTATCCATGACAGAGAGAGGAGTCATGCACTCTTGCTCCATAGACTTGCAAGTCTCCCGTTCAGGTCATATGTGTCAGAGTGAAAGCAAGAAGACCCAAAGAGACCATTTTGTGAAGCAGTAAAGGTGAATCCCAAGTTAAAATGGAGACATCAGATGGAGATGCAAGGGGTAAGCTGCACTGCAGAGGAGAGCCGTGTGGAGAGAGAAGCTGTGCACTGGCAGAATCACAGTGTCATGTTTTCTAGTCTGTGCTTAGTCCATGCTCTAGAATAAAGATCCATTATTTGCAAAAGCAGAGAAATTAAGCTCTTACTATGAATCACAGATGTTATAATATATATTGCATTGATGAATTCTGACAAATTCACCAAGAGGTGGACCTGGAAGTGAGACTTGTCCCCCACCTGACCACCACTACAGACTCAAGCATTCATATCTTCGTGTTCTCCAAAACCCCCCACTTCTGGGTCAAATTAGCCTGACTGTAATGAAGAATAGTAAAAACCGTGTGCTTGAGAATATCTAGAAAACAAACCATTTCTAACAAAGATACCATTCCTTATTCAGTGGCAGGAGAATGTGGTGGTGGGAGGTGTGGAGGAAGCTCATGCATGGAGAGAAGAGGGAGGCTCTTCTGCTTGGAAATCCACAGCACACCTGCTTTGATTTGTAAGCACTACCATGTTGATGTTTGTCATAGTTGGCACAGGTGCCAACTCAACTGTTGAAGGTTTGAGCTCTGGGCACATTTGTAGAGAATTAATGGTTGAGTTAAGCCCAGAGCAAACCTGCAAGAGATTGTCTAATTGATGGGGAAGACCTAGTCCATGGTGGCAGGACTAGGTCTTGAACAGGTAAATAAAATACTGAGAGTTGGTTGAGGAAGTCGACACTTATGTACACTTATGTACACTTGGCCAGACAGGCTGGTTTACAAGTAAGAATTGTCCCTCTC
>JALPQD010000384.1:2122162-2186859 GCA_023101885.1 Typhlomys cinereus | reverse complement strand
CTTCGCTGTTCTGTGTGTGAGCGTGGAGGCCAGAGGTCGCCTCAGGTTCAGTCCTTCTGCAGTGACCCACGGCTTGCTGATTAGGCTGGACCAGCTGACCAGAGGCCCAAGGGGTCCTCTCAAAGATCTGTGCCTTCCCAGGGGGCCTGGCTGACTAATGTGGGTGCTGGGGATGGAGCCCAAGGCCTGGTGCTCGTGAGGCTGCGGGGTGCCCAGGGCCATCTTTCCCTCCTTTGCCTCTGTTGTGAGCACTTGTTTGCCACCAGTCAGCACCAAGTACTTGGCGGCGGGAACTAAACTCCAGGCTGAGTGTTTGCTCACAGGTCTGTTTGTGTTCAGGGTTTATGCTGAGCGCTAACAAAAACCCAATCACAGCTTGCATGTAGACCGTCCCATGTGCCAGGCTCCGTGCCAGACTCCATGCGGTGTGAGCTGCAATCTAGATCCCCTCCCAAGCTTCTCTGGGTGATAGGAGACAGCTGACTCCCCCCGCCCTGTCCCTGTACAGAGGACACACAGGTGTCTGCAGCCTGCTGACCTGCAGTGTGCCCAAGCAGTGTGGGTGTGCCACCGGATACTGGCAGCGGCTGCATGGATCAGAGAAGCCGCACCCTGGCCTCTGGAGGGAAGGAAGAAGCCAGGAGTCGGGTCTTTCCTGGTGCCCTCGCCGCCATCCTCCTGAAGCAGCACAGAATAAACACGTGGGTTTTATCAGGGTGAGCACCTGGTCTGCTCTCAGAAGTGCTGACCGCGCTCTGACTGTGTGCTGACTGGGTGGTGAGGCTGTGTGCTGAGTGCTGACTGTGTGCTGAGTGCTGCGTTGAGTGCTGACTGTGTGCTGTGTTCTGACTGCGTACTGACTATGCGCTGAGTACTGACTATGTTGAATATTGACTGCATGCTGTGTGTTGTGTGCTGACTGTGTGCTGCATGCTGATTGTGTGCTGACTGTGTGTGAGTGCTGTGTTCTGACTATGTGCTGCGTGCTGACTGTGTATTGGGTGCTCACTGACCGCCTGTTGTCCACAGATTCATGCAACCCCTGAGACTCTAGAGTTTTACTTTCCCAGAGGCCCCTCCTCTGCGGCCGAGTCAGGCCAGGAAGAGCATTTCAGACGCAGAACTTGTGTGAGAACAAAGCTTCCCCTGCTGAACGTCAGCGGCCACAGTGTGGACAAAGTGCTGTTTTATGGTCTTCCTTCCCAGAGATGGACGAAGGAATCCAGGGAGGGCGGTGCTGGGTCTCAGGAGACCCTTATCGCTAAGCGCCTGGGAGGGGAGTCCCAGGGTCCCGCTGCGTCTGGCCTCCTGGGTTGGCCTCTGTGCCGCATCCTGCTCACGGGCTGGGCTTGAGCCTCCTGAGGAGGCCCGGCCTCCTGCATGGGGGAGGGAGGCTGCCTCCCCGATTTGCAGGCCAAGTCCTGCTACTTCCCTTCCTCTGGTCACTGTGGGGTCACAGTTGGGAACCTGGCAGGAAGTAGGCACTTGGACTCTTGGACTCACAAAAAAAGATCTTTTTTTTTTTTTTTTTTTTTTTTTTTTTTTACCTAATTTCAGGAAATCACACATAGCTATTCTAAAGCAGATGTTCCATTTTCCCCCACCGGGAAAGGAAGTTCGCAACTCTAATACCTTCTGATCACAGGGAATAGAAAAATAAGTCTCGGTGCACGCGCGCAGTGACCACACAGTGGCCTCCCATGTGGCTACTAGCGCGAGGCTCAGTCTGAACTTGGGGCAGACAAGAAAGGACTTTAATGATGCTTGGGGTGAGAGACGGGGGTGTGTGCACAGTTCCTGCAGCCTGCTCTGCAAGGAACGCAGCACACATGCGCACATGCACACGCTCACACACTGCACACAGCCACACACATGTACACAGACTCACACACATGCTCTTACACATGCAAGCACACATGCACAAGATCACACATAAACTCATACACACATGCTTGTACGCATGCAAACACACACATGCACAAGCTATACATACACACACGCTACATACAAGTACACATATGCACAGGACAGGATCATACATGTGTACATGCACACTCCTGTCTAGACTGAGACCTGAGAAATCCAGACCTGGCTAGAGCCAAGTGATGAGACTCCAGTTACATTCACCATCTGTCCCATGTGTGCGTGCGTGTGTGCGTGCGTGTGTGTGTGTGTGTGCACGTGTGTGTGTGTGTGTGTGTGTGTGTGTGTGTGTGTGTCTCACAGGGCACTGTGTGTGCCTGTGGAGGCCCAAGGGTGACTTCAGGAATCATCCTGGATTGCTTCTACCTCTTTTTGCTTTGCTCTGGGATTTCCTAGGCTCTGCCTTCCAGAACCAGAAATGCAAGCTGCGGCCATTTCCATCTGATGTTTTTTACGTGGGATCCTAACTCAGGTCCTTCTGCTTTCAAGGCAGAATCTTAAACCCTGAGCCATTTGTCTGCCCCAGTCTGTCCCTTTTCTACATGTTCCTAAATTTCCTCCAGAGAAGAGGATCGTGTCTGTAGCAGAAACCTAAGGATAACAGTAAGCTTTCTCTAAGGAGAAGGCCAGAGTAATAGAGCAGGAAAATCAAAAGCCACCACGTGGTGGGTAGGTGGCAAAGCCAATCTCTACAGTAACAAAATCGTAAGAATATAACTTCAAGGGGCTGGGACTCCGTGGGCAGAGTGCAGGTGTAGCCTGTGCCAGGCCCTGGGTTCCAATCCTAGCACCGTATACACTGGATGAAGTACTTCAGGCCTCTGATGCTGCCCCCTGAGGCAAGGCAGGCGGACTGCGCATTCAAGGTCTTCTTGGGCCAAGGTGCACCAGGCTGCTGGAAAGGAAAGGAAAGGAAAGGGGAAAGGGGAAAGGGGAAAAGGGAAAGGGGAAAAGAAAGGAAAGGAAAGGGGAAAAGAGGAAAAGAAAAAGGAAAGGAAAAGAAAAGAAAAGAAAAGGAAAAGAAAAGAAAAGAAAAGAAAAGAAAAGAAAAGAAAAGAAAAGAAAAGAAAAGAAAAGAAAAGAAAAGAAAAGAAAAGAAAAAGTAAATCCAAGTCCTCAGGCGTCACTCCTGGCCTGATGAACCCCCAGGTTGTAAACTGGGGCTCCCGGCTGGAGGGCACACTGCAGGTTCTGTGTGTTGGCAGGGAGCTCCTAGCTCCTCCCCTCTCCGAGAGTATTCTCTACCGAGCTTCCCCCTGACCCTCTCCCCGCCTGACTCCACCCTCCCGTGACCTGGTATAGACATCCAAGAAAATGAGATTTAGATCCAGTTTGCAGTGTGGCCCAGAGAGAGGGCCTCAGCCCCTCGTGCCTTGGCAAGTGTCTGCTTGGGTCTGGAGATGGGGTGCGTTCTGAGCACCTTGAGGGACCCCCCCAGGCGGGAGGCCTGCCACCCCCCCACCAGCAGCCCCCTCCCTGCTGTGGCTTCCATCGTGGGCTGTGAGGTCAGCGAAGCAGGCACAGGGCCGGGACTCACGCAAGGCCCGCGCCCGAGCCAGGGGTAAACAAACTGGCCTTAAAGGTCACTTCTTCGGGCTCTGGCTCCGGCGGCCGGAGGAAGCTGCAATCATTTTTCAGGGCTGTAAATGCCAAGAGAAGAACGCACTGAGTCACGCGGCTGCGACCCTGCAGCGCAGCTCCCAGGCATTTCCTTGCCAAGCGGAGCCGCGGCTTCCGCCTGAACCCGGAACGGGCCTTCAGTAACCTTTGCTCAAGGGTCTTGGGGTGTGAGCTTTTAAATTTAGAGCGCAGATCCTGGAGCTGCAGCCAATATGCCCACCTCAGAGGAAGCAGCCGCCCACCCTCTTCCTCCGCTGCACCTTGCATCCAAGTGGGAGGCGCCTTTGGATACATTGTGATTTTCTTCCTTTCTGTTAATTTTGCTTGATTTACTTTGAAACAAAAGATTTCATATCTGGGGGTCTAGCCTTCCTCACGTTCCAAGCAGCTCCCCAACCGACTCGTCTCGCTCTGAACAAGAACCCAAGAGAGGGAGGGGGCCATTAAAAATTTTAAAGTTCAGAAGGGAGAAACCGCCTGTGGGAATCACAGGTTCTTGGAGGAACGGCCTCCTTGAAAAACACGCGTGTGCCTGGTGCAGCCAAGGCCTTGGTCGTTGGCTTCAATCAGACTGAGGTGTGCTGACGGCTGCGACTGCCCCTCCTTCAGAGATCTGAGAGCAGGGCACACCCAGAAGGTTCTCCAGAGTGGCTCAGGTGGCAGGTAGCAGGCAAGCAGAAACGCAAGGCACGGGGGGGGGGTGCTGCCCCCAGCCGCGCCCTGGGTTGGCATCAAGGCACAGCTGCAAGCCTCGTACTGGCAAGAACATCAGTGCCCGGCAGGGTCCCGAACAATGAATTTAGACCTTTCCTTCTGACACCTCATGTCCATCGCAAGAGGATGGACCGTGCCCCCAAGTCCTCCAGGGTGTCTCTGGGGCCCTCGGCTTCCTCACAATCCCAGTGCCCAGGGCGAACTCCTGGCTGTGGAGGGCAGATATACTTCTTCAGACAGCTGCAGCCTGTGTCTGAGTGACAGAAGATGACACCAGAGCCCGGGCTCTCCGAGGGTGGGTGGCCCTCAAGTCACTGTGCCTGCCTGTGCCTCGGACCCTTGCAGAAAAAAAATGGTACAAGTGGTGACAAGTGTTTTGAGCCCAGAAGGGCCCACAACAGTACCAAGCCCTGTGCAGCTAGTCAGTATGCATGCCTTCTAGGGGCGAAAAATTACAGCATGAAGACAGGGATGACTTGGGCAGTGGCGAGCTCCTGGCTCCCCGCTGTTCAAACACACACACTCAATCATCTCTTTTGCAAGAGACGGGTGAACTGATCTGCATCTGGTGGGGACGGGGTTGATGGATGGGGTGGACGGGTGGGTAGGTAGATAGATGGATGGGTGGGTGGGTGGGTAGGTAGATAGATGGATGGGTGGGTGGGTGGGTAGGTAGATAGATGGATGGGTGGGTGGGTGGGTAGGTAGATAGATGGATGGGTGGGTGGGGTGGGTAGGTAGATAGATGGATGGGTGGGTGGGTGGGTAGGTAGATAGATGGATGGGTGGGTGGGTGGGTAGGTAGATAGATGGATGGGTGGATGGGTGGGTAGGTAGATAGATGGATGGGTGGATGGGTGGGTAGGTAGATAGATGGATGGGTGGATGGGTGGGTAGGTAGATAGATGGATGGGTGGATGGGTGGGTAGGTAGATAGATGGATGGGTGGATGGGTGGGTAGGTAGATAGATGGATGCGTGGATGGGTGGGTAGGTAGATAGATGGATAGGTGGATGGGTGGGTAGGTAGATAGATGGATGGGTGGACGGGTGGGTAGGTAGATAGATGGATGGGTGGACGGGTGGGTAGGTAGATAGATGGATGCGTGGATGGGTGGGTAGGTAGATAGATGGATGGGTGGATGGGTGGGTAGGTAGATAGATGGATGGGTGGGTGGGTGGGTAGGTAGATAGATGGATGCGTGGATGGGTGGGTAGGTAGATAGATGGATGGGTGGATGGGTGGGTAGGTAGATAGATGGATGGGTGGATGGGTGGGTGGGTGAATGTGTGGTTGGAATGGATGGATGGGAAGATGGGTGGTGGATGTGTGGATGGGTAGATATGGGTGAGTGGACAGGTGAGTGGTGGGTGGATGGATACATACATAGGTGGTGTGTGGGAAGACAGTGGATAGGTGAGTGGATGGATGAACAGGTAGAATAGTGGATAGTGGACGGATAGATGGATGGGAAGTATATGGTTGGACTGATGGATGAGTAGATGGGTAGATGGATGGGGGAGTGGACAGGTGGGCGGGTGGTGGTTGGCTGGTAGGATGAATGAATGAGTAGGTGGATGAATAAACGAGTAGACGGATGGCAGATGGATGAGCAGGTGGGTAAGTGGCTAGATGGACAGGCAGACATGCATCGCAGGTGGCAGAGGCAGCTGAGAGGTCTAATCTTCGACCAGTTCATAGCTACACAGAAGTCCGGCCCCGGTACGGGGGCATCTCTAAAAGTCCTTCCTCCTACTACAAGACTGCAGGCAAAGGTCCGGCTGTTCTTACTGTGCAGATGAAGGCTGGGCACTGGGCCCTGGGCGACAGTTTGCTCAGTTGTTGGGGTGGCCACAGAGGTTGTCTCCAGAGCCCACACTCGTTGTCCAACTCTGGAGACTCGCGGTGAGGAGGGACAGAGACGCGGGTGCTGCATGTGTCGTGTGGCACCGAGCGCTCCCTGGCATGAAGCCTGGGCAGGTCTGAAGCCACATGTGATGGTGTCAAGTGCCACACACGGTTCATTTCTGGGTGTGGAAGCACATGCCCACTGCCTGCTGGTGTGGAAGTAACAGTCGCCACCTCGCCCAGGGCACAATACCAGTTCTGAAAAATACACTTCATTACTGGATAAGATTTGGGAAAGTTATATTTTTCCACCCTTTAGGGAAGTTCTCTCTCTCTCTCTCTCTCTCTCTCTCTCTCTCTCTCTCAGTCATAGGCAGGTCAAAGGCTGACTTTGAGCTCATTACATATCCTACGCCAGGCATGAACTTGTGGCAATCCTCCTGCCTCAGCCCTCCAAACACCAGAATGGTCATGAACCACATGCTGGGCGCCGGGGGTTTCCATAAGGGATTTTATTAGTATTTCCAAAGAGCTCCATGCACCCTAATTTTGAGAAAGAAGTGCGTAGCTGGGATCTGCAGAAGCTGGCTGACCTCTACAGGATGACCCCCCAGGACATGGCGTGACCCTGGAGGACAGCTGACAGATTGCAGAGACACTTTCTATCTGGGCTGATAGGGAGTTCACCTCTGAGTGGCTGGCCTGGGCCCCAGCACCGGCCGCAGACCCCTCAGCCCCCAGATCCCCTCATCAGTAAGCAGGAAGTGCAGGCAGCATCTAGCAGCACAGGAGGGACCTGACCACCCCCCAGAGACCTGTTCTCAGGATGGCTGGTGACATGAACCCCCAAGACTGAGACAGGCAACCAAAGGGTCAGGGACAGAGAGGGAGGAAGAGAGTGGTGCTGGTCCCATCCCTCCCTGCCCCCAGACATGGGCTGGACATGGGAGAAAGACACAGGGGTGCAAGGATCCGCTTTTTTTGTTGGTGACCACAGAGAGCTGACCACTCGAGCTGGTCTCTTCCTGGACGGAGGGACAAAGGGATGCCAAGCACAGCTCTCAGGAGCATATGGGATCTTTGGGGTGCGTGGCAACCCCCCAGTGTCCTGTTAGGGGTGACTACCTGAGATATGCACCACATGATAGGTTTTAAGTCAGTTTCCAAGATGAAGGACTCCAGGGCTACTTTTTGACACTCCCCCCAAACAAAACCTTCTGTACAAAACACACAAGACAATGGTAAGAGGTCAAAAGTCATTTTTTAAAAATTATCCTTGCTTTGAAACCTTAGTGTTTGTGCAATCTGCATTTTAAATGCCTTTTTAAAGGTTGTTTGTTTATTTGCTGAAGCAGGATCTTGCAGTGCATTGAAGGCTGACCCCCAGCTGGCTTGGGGCCCTGCCCCACAGGGATAATGGACAGCTAGCCGAGGCCAGGTTGTTAAGCTTGTGCCGACAACACACTTGACTTTCATACCACTGTCACCCCCACATTTCGGGAACACACAGAGAGGTTAAGCAGCTCACCCAAGGTCGCACAGTGGGCAACACATTGTTGGGATTTGAACCTGGAGTGCCAAGTGCTGCTGTTGGGAGCTCAGTCTCTTTGTCAAGGTAGCCTGCCGCTGGGGAGGAGCGTGGAGAAGGAAGGTGAGGAGGAGGGAGGAGGAGGAGGAGGGTTAGGAGGAGGGGGGGAGGAGCATGGGGAGCACGGGTACCTAAGGCTGCTGTGCTGGGCTTTGCTATTTTCTGGCCCCTCTCAGCCCACATTTGGGGGAAGCCCCCAGTCCACGTCCACACTGCCGGTGAGGGCTGCTGACCCCATTCAAGGTCACCAGTTGTCAGATGTTGAGGCCGGAGCCACACCCTGGTTACTAGAACGCTGACCGGGCCTCTTGCTGAGCGTTCAGACACCCCCCCACTCAACACACAGAAAATAGAACTGTCCGCCGAATGATGGAGTCCTTGGTGCTGCGGCTTCAGAATGTGTGAGCTCATGGGGAGACAAGCACCTTAGAAATGACTTTTAAAAAGCCCACCTTCGCTGTGGGCTCAGGCTTTCACATACAACCCCGCAGGTGCTAGCCACCGCAGGACATGGAGAGACCCCTGGCATCTCCCTCTATCCCAGCAGCTGGGGTGGGGAACGTGACGTGTCCAATGCACCCCATTCCCCAGGGTCCTCAGCTCAGGCACTGGTGTCCTGCAGCCCCCCCCCCGCACCTCCTACTCCCGTGTCCCCTCCCCAAGGCAGTGAGTGACATCGGCCTCCGCGGTCAGCCCTCATCCCTTGGCTCTGGCTTGCATTAAGCTGTATAAATCAACGCGCTGGCAGGTCCCCCTGGTGAGGAAAGGGCAGATGGAAGCCGGGGTCATGACCTCCATGTTTCTCAGCGGGGGAGAACCACCCTCCAGGCGGGCAGCCAAGGGGTCTGTGCTGGCCCCCATCACTTCCAACGCTGGGGTGTGCCTGCGCTGGTGGCGGCGGGGACGGGACGCTGGGGTTTGTTTTACAGCTTGGCGCTGGCCCAGCCAACATCTGGCAGGGGGCGGGGCTGCCTGCGGCTCCCTAGGCCTAGCTGGGTGCTTTGCCCTGCCTCGGTTTCCCCATGGAGAGAGCTGGGTATAGAGTGCCTGTCTCTCCCGTGATGGGAGCTTGGTGCTCAGTAACGGTAGACACAAGACCTCTTGCCAGATGCAGAGGGCTGGGCTCCCTGGGCAGCTTACCCTCAGTGCGGGTCCAGGTGGGGCTGCCTAGGGCTCATTGGGGGAGCATCCCAGATGCCAGCTCTGACCACAGACGTTGTCTGCAAGGTGGGAGCCCACCATCGCCCACCCCACCCCCAGTTTCTGAGTCCCTCACGGCGTGTGTTCAGGAGATGGACACTGAAGGCCTGTCTGGAGGCGATTCCTGCCGGCTCCTCCCCCTTCAAATCATAGTGGGCTCTCATATCAGTGGGAGAATGCTGGGGTTCAGGGGGAGCACAGCCTGCCTGGCTTCACCATCAGGGTTGGGGTCAGAAGCAGATCCAGGGATGAGGCCTGGAAATCACCTGCCAAACATTCTAGAATGTTCCACTTCTGTAGCCGCTTCACACCGCTGCACCCCATGTCACCCTGGTCTCCCCCCTACAGGGATCCCTCACCCAGGAGCCTCCTGAACACACCAACCCTCTGCTGTGACTTTGTCGTCTTAGACAAAAGAGCAGGAAGTGTAACTCTGGTTACACAGCCTCTCCTGGCCCTGGGCACAGCCTCTCCTGGCCCTGGGCACAGCCTCTCCTGGCCCTGGGCACAGCCTCTCCTGGCCCTGGGCACAGGGCACAGCCTCTCCTAGCCCTGGGCACAGCCTCTCCTCCCTGCCTAGGACAGTGGCCTTGTCCCTGGAAGGACTGGCTGTATTTCAGGCGGGCACTTCTCCTCAGCTCTGGGTGTGCCCGCCCTGGTGGCTCAGGCGGCGCAGGCGGCTCTAGGTATTTATCCCATTTATTACTCTTGTCTCTTCAGACTGGGGTGGCCCGGGCAGAAGCACCTGCAGGGACAAGGAGGTGTAGGGATCCCCCATCCCGGCCGGGACGGGTTGTCTTGGACTCGTGGCTCTCACCACGCCTCTGCGGGCTGCTACCTGTCGCCAGCTACCCTGCGGGACAGTCTCTAGGGTCCTTCTCCCTCCACACAGGGAGGCGCCTCGCAGAGTGTTCTCAATGCCCAGCCCCATGCCGCTCTTCTGCCTCAGAGCAAGCCCAGGAGAGCAGGGCGATGGGGAGCCTACTGCCCCCAGCCCAGGACATCCTCCAGAACAGAGGCCCCTCTGTCTGCGGCCCCCGTCCAGCACTGGTCCATAGCCCCTCGGCCAGCAGGAGACTTCAAAGCTGGCAGGTGATAGATCACGGAGACTCCACCTCCGCTGCTCTCCACCCAGCTCTCCCATCCCCCATCCCCGCTCTCACCCCCTGCTCCCCCTCCCAGTCCCTCCTCGAGCTGACCTGGTGGTAGAGGTAATGGCCCTGGTGGCTTTGGGACCCTGTTCCGAGCACAGAACACACAGGGCCGCAGCAGCTTCAGGTCAATGGGGGCCGTGCTGGAGCCACAGTCTGTGGTGTCACTGGGTGGAAATCTGCCCGGTGCCTCTGTCAATGCAGCGAGTCTGGAGAGAGGGGCTTCGCTCCCAGACAGGTCTCCAGCCAGGACCACAGTGTGCCTGCCTGGCCAGCGTCGGGGTTCATGTGACTGCTCGGTGGTCAGGGATGGACCGAGGTTACGTAGAGGAGGCCGGTCAGCGAGACGCGGGGAAGGGCTTCTGCCGCGCACCTCTAGTGCAGAAGCCGAGAGAGGAGGACCGTGGGGGGAGCTGGTTCTCAGCACACGAGGCTGCTGCCGGCCAGACTCCCCCCAGATCCTCTCCCTCGGAAACCTGCTCGGGGTGCCTATAGATTCTGGCCTCCTGGAGAGCACTGGGTTCTGGTGAATGTGCACAGGGGGAGGGTCAAGGACACCCCTGCCCGGACTCTTAGGCCAGAACAGCAGCGGCCCAAGAAACAGCCTTGGGCAGCTTCTGTGGCCCGTCCCCCCCCT
Organism: Typhlomys cinereus; assembly: GCA_023101885.1. Lineage (NCBI taxonomy): Eukaryota > Metazoa > Chordata > Mammalia > Rodentia > Platacanthomyidae > Typhlomys > Typhlomys cinereus. The sequence goes on along the minus strand of JALPQD010000384.1, from coordinate 2,176,178 downwards.
CCACGTGAGAGACCACGGCCACCTTAGCAGTGACTCCACTGCAGGTGGCTGTGGATCGACTGGACCACAGCGCAGAGCTGACACGCAGCGTGGCCCAGAGCGGCCACGTGCTCGGGAGCCCTGGCGTGAACAGCACGGGAGCTGGGCTGTCTCCTTGCTCTCCCAGCCTTGCAGCGAACATGGTCCTGTCCCCAAAGGGCGAGTAGGAGACCCCAGATCCGTCACCCACCTGCATGGGGACCTTGAACTCCCAGCTCCCGAGGGAAACCGAGGCCCCACGAGGTGAAGGACACACAGGTGTCAGTGGCTCAGCCCCACCTTCTGCCCCTTGGAGGATCTCAGGGCTCATAGGGCACTTTGGAAGCGTGTCTCTTGCTGACCGAGGGTCCCCGCGCGCACGGCTGTGTGCGTGCCTGCGGTGAGGGCAGGCGGGCAGGCGGGCGTCTGTGTGGTCTGCGGGGCTTCGTGTGTGTGGTCCTCGCCTGCCCAGCCAGCAGCATCTGTCCAGAGCCCGCTCGCGGCAGCGATGGCCGGCCTGTTTACTTAAATCATGTCTGCACCGGCTGAACGCAGAGCCCTGTCTCCTTCCAGCTGGGCCTCCTCAGGGGGAGAGCGAGGAAGGGGGAGGGGTGGAGGGACACAGGGGGGAGAGAGAGAGAGAGAGAGAGATGTCCGCTGCAGCCCCTTTGCTTGGGTGGGGTGTCCACATAAATCACAACCACTGTCTATCTGCAGGCTGTTCCGCACCTTCCTCCCTCCAGGCCAGCCCCCCTCTGCAAGCCCCCCCACTCCCCCCACACTTACTCATATATCACCCCTGGCGAGAGCCAGCGCAGCACGGTTCACATTCCTAATCACTTCAACGAAAACACGTGCACAGTCTAGGCTGGATGTGGGACGTGTGTCTGAGTGCGCACGCACATGTCGGGGCGCACGCTGTGGCTGAAGGAGCTGGGTCCATCTGGTTCAGTAGGCATGTGCTCGGGGGGGGGGGGGTCCATCTGTCACACACGGCCCAGGGATTCATGCCTGTACCTGTCCCGTGGGAATCTGGGATGTCAGGAGGCTTGGGGTGAAGAGCGGTGAAGCAGTCCACAGGCCCCTGTGACGTCACGGCTGTGTCCCTGCGCTTCCCACCCAGGATCAGCCTTTGTATCATTGTTTTATCAGCGTGTTCTAACATTATGACACATTTTTTGTCTTTCCCCTCTTTTGTGTCTTTTGATTGACTGCGTTTTGAGACAAGGTCCTGCGAAGAGCCCAGGCTGGCCTGAACTCACAGTGATCCTCCTGCCTCGCCTTCTGAGTGCTGGTCTGATGACCCCCTGCCTGACTCTGTTTCAAACTCTGTTGCTAGAAAGAGCCAACGCAGGGGAGGTGAGCTGACCAGTGAGTGCTTACTGCTGGACAGAAGGTTCTGGAAGGTCTGGCCCGGGAGATTGACACACTAGAACCGAGTTGAAGAGCAGTTCAAAGCTGCGGTGTGGGGGGGGGGAGATGGCTCCCTGTGGAGCCTTTTTCCACCCAGCACTCCACCCTGCCGGCCACATGGCCTTGGAGGTTGTGTGGCTGTGCCTCATGTTGCTGCAGAGCAAAACGGGGCCATGGGGGTCCCTGTGATCCCGCTGACCCAAGAGCTCCTGCACAGAACGTGACCCGCAATGTGATCGGGTGGCTCCTTGCTGAAGGGCGGCGTCGGTTTTCATAGACGTAACGTTCACGTCCAGAAAATGAGCGTGTGGAGTGTGAGCCGGCGACTCGACGTGCATCGCCTGTGGCCTGTCCAGCTACTGGTGGGTCTCCCAGCCCAGAGGACCCCATGCCCCTTGCGGGGTGTCCCCCTCGGCTCTTCTGTGCCTCTCAGGTTAGAGTCTGTCTCAGGGCTGTGCGTTCACAGAGAAAGTCGGAGGCTGGTGGGGTCGCGGGGCTCCCCGGAGAGTTGGACTGACTTCACGGAGCCCCTCCTCTTCTTGTGAGGAAAGGAACAGAGAAAGTAAAGGACACAATACCCAGCACCTTGCATCTCCTGAGACCTGGCCCAAGGCAGGATTTATCCGGGGCTCCAGACATCCTCTATACAAACACCTGGCTGGCGGGCGTGCCCTTCAGCAAGCTGAGGACTGGGGTGTTCAACCCAGAGTGTCACCGACGTTAGCTCTATGTCAACACCCCCCTCTCCCCCTCGCCAGCTCCCGCTGGCCCGGAGCTCTCCCGCAACCACAGTTGGTTTTAGTGGGTTCCCTAGAAGGACAGCTAGGTGCCTGCGGACAGCTTTCCTTCACTTGGATTGACGGCTGTGGCCGCGCTGTTAACAGACTGGATTTAAGGCTTGGGCAAGGCTGGGGAGACGGCAAGGTGAGGGATTTACGGTGTCTGTGGAAGAATCAGCGCTCACTGGCTACCCGAAGGAGGCCCTGGTGAGAACAGACAGGCCCCGGCTCTTTGTGGGAGGCAGGCCAGATGCGCGGCTCTCTGGAAGAGCTGGCTGTGTGCGCCCCATGGTCGCCAGAGGACGCAGGACCCAGGACATGCAAAGGAGCAGAAGTGTGGCTGTGAGCTTCACGATGCTTTGGTGACAGGGGCAACCCAGTGCCTGGGGGGGGGGGGGAAGCCACTTGGCAAGTAGCAGGCTTGTGCATTAGCTGAGCGCTGCCCATAAGCTTCGTGCGTGGGCACGTGCATACGTGACTGGCCAGAAAGAAGAGACGGAGCCATGACACGATGTACCCATCTGCCGAGTGCTTCGGAGGAGCTCACAGTGGTGGGTCTTGGCACCGTGCTTTTGATTTACTGCGTTCATGGCAGCCAAGGCCACTCATTTTCCAAAGTCCTCCTTCCACCGTGTCCCCTCCCACCCCAGGACAAATGCGCCTCCCCGCCACTCTCGGCCTCTGCCACCTTTCTGTCCTGTACCTTAACTTTTTCCAGCATGCTCTTGTCTTCCGGTTGCATCCTGAGTTCTGGGGGCAGTTCTTGGAACATCACCTGAGCCAGATTGTGGCGTGTGTGTGTGTGTGTGTGTGTGTGTGTGTGTGTTCAGAAGCCTGCATGTGATCACGGCAAGTCTGTGCAGTGTGTGTGAAAGCATCTCCAATGGCAAAACTCGTTGCTGGGTCCCCACCAATGAGCACCGAGGACCCCCTGCTCCAAAGTTCTGCAGTTCCATATTTTCATATTTTACCCTGTTAACTGATAGATATGCTTAAGAGAAACATAATTAGCTACCATGGGGAGAATCTCTTGGAACAAGTTTCTCAGCCCTCCTTCCTTCCTTTCCTCCCCAGAAGGAGAGAAAGAGGGGGAGTGAGGGTCACACATGCATGTCATGATGCATGGGTGGAGGTCAGAGGACAGCTTGTGGAAGTCAGTTCCCTTCTCCTCCCACGTGGGATTCCAGGATAGTTCAGCATTTCACACATGTGAGAACTCCCCCCGGCCTGGAAAGCTACCTTGAGAACTCATTTCCTATAGAACTCAGACTTCTGTGTCTGCCAATGCCAGTCTCCAGCTGCCATCCCTCCCAAAAGGAAGTTCCTATGTCAGAACAGACAGGTCTCAAGGTCCCTCTGCTAGCTTCTGCCATCTCTCCTGGTTCCCCTTGTCCTCACAAGGACCACCTTGCCTGCCCACAGGACTAGTGCTATGGCCTGCTTCTCTCTGCCTGGGGGGCTATTGCCTGGGCTGCTGGCATAGCAAGCTTGGATTCCTCAGAGTTCATGCATGTATGCAAGTGTGCACACACATGAAAATGTGCACACAAACACACACAAGTGTGCACACACATATGCAAAAATGCATTCAAACATGCATACACATACAAACATGCAAATGTGCACATAGGTGTATTCATAAGTATATGCATACACATGCAAACATGCATACACAAACACAAGCATGCACACACACGTGCAAACAGGTTCATTTGTGAGTACATGAAAACACAAGCAAGCATGCGCACACATGTAAATATACACACACACAAGCAGGTACACCTATAGGTACATGCATACACATGCAAGTGTGCACACAAACACAGGCATGCACACACACGTGCAAACAGGCGCACCATAGATACATGCACACATGCACACACGTGCAAATGGGAGCACCCATAGGTATATACACACATGCGCACACAGGCATACACACACGTGCAATTGGGCACACCCGCACATACATGCGCTTACACAGAGATGCACACACACATGCGCGCACAGGCATGCACATTCTCATGCACACACCTAAACACCAGCAGTCTGATTCCTGGCATCGCTGTCTCAGGTCCGGCTCTACACTGGCTCCGGCTTCCCAGCAGGCTGAGCCCGGGGGCGCCTTCTGCTGGGTGGCCCAGTGACCTACGCATCCCCAGCTGCCCTCGTCCCCTTGCTCTCCCACTGCCGCGCTGAGGCTGCTGGATCAACAGCTGGACAGATTTCTGCTTGGGAACCCTCGTCTCTACGTCTCTGGGGAGGGGCCCAAAATTCCAGCCCCCGTGGACTCTGCGGCCTCTCTCAGGCACAAGCTTCCCAGACTGGCCCTCCATGCCAAAGGCTCCCGAGGACATAAACAAAACTCAAGTAGCACAGCGCCGTGGCGACATCCGCCATGAGAACAGACCCCGCGAGACTCAGGGAGTGTCACGGATCTGGCCACCCTGGAGGCTGCCCGGCTCCAGAAACCTCTGGAAAAACTGGACTCTACTGCAGGGAATCTGCCAAGAGGAAGTCATCTGGGGTCACCAGGGGTCCTGTAGCAGAGGTCACAAGAGAAGTAGAGCTCATGGGGGGGGGTGCTCTCCAAACTCCTAATGTAGCTAAGCGCTGGGGGTCGACATCCTGCCATGAAATGGGCAGGGGCAGGCAGGAGTGGGCAGGGGCCTAAGAAGCAGGCACTATCTGCATCGCTGGCCTGGTCAGCAGACATAGTGGATGAGCTAAACTCAGGTATCTTGTCTTGGGAACATCGTATTTTCCTAACTGAAGAAATAAAGAAAAGTAAGATGGAAGGGATCTAGCGATTTGGTCCACGAAGGGCCTCACAAGGCTCTGGGCTTCACTCTCCCAGAGTCTTTCTTTGGGCTCTTGTGGTCAATCAAGGCTGCAGAAGCTCCACCCATTGGATCTGCATTTCTAGCAGAAAGACAAAAGTCCTGGGATGCTCCCTGGACTCCCACCCAATGCTTCTCTCTCGGCATCAGTAAGTGAGACGAATAAATACCATAAACGCAGCTAGTAGCTCTCTTTCCAGAGCTAGGAGGGAGCTCAGCCTGCACCCTGCAGGACACGGGGGCCCAGGAAGGGGGGTGTTGGGGAGCTGCTGGGCTCTGGCTCTGGGCTGAGATTCTATCAGCGTCCTCCACAGGGCCCGCTTTCAAGTTCTTATTGGCATAATTAAGCCAGCTGCTTCACTCAAGGGACCTGCCTCTGTTTGTTCTTCTACCCCAGGGAGCCCCGTGATTGCCTCCTACAGCCCTGGGAAGGTGTGAGGGCCAGCGCCCTTCCGGCCTGCTGGGGAAAGCTAGGGAGGGATCTGCTCAGAATGAGTGACTTCAGCCCCCCAGTCAGCCCGTTTGCCTGCAAAAGGCCATTGATTCACCAGCCTCAGCATCCAACGTTAGCACCCGCCCCGTATCTGTCTGTCCCCTGGGACAAACCCACCTCCCAGGCTCTGGATCTGTGGGGACCAGAGGATGGACAGGTGCTGGGTCTGTTTGGGGCAGACTCTCTGTGGGGAGGGCTCCATCCGACTCTTCGCCTCTGGTCCCTACGGCTAGGGAGTGGGCCTCGCCTTCTGAGTCTCTGTTTCCCCGTCTGTCAAGTAGAAAGGCTCCCAGGACTGTTGGGCGCCTCGGGGAGACCTGCGTCATTTGGAGACTGTACTTTACTTCATTCAAATCCTGGGAGACCCCAAGGACCAAAGAGAAGCCACAGCGAAGCCCCTTTCTCCATCTCTCCTTCCTCTGCATGCATGCAGGAGCGTGGTGAATAGAGGAGGGAGGAAGGGAAGGAGGGAGGGAGGGAGGGAGAGAGCGCCAGGATGGGAGTCGGCGGGAGGGGTGCTTGCCTAACGTGAAGCACTGGGTTCCTTCCCAAGACCGACCACACCTGGCGTTCTGGTGGGCTGGGGAGATGGTTCAGGGGTTAGAGCCGATGCCTCGCCAGCAACGAGACATCAGTCAGATCCCACGTGAAAAATGCTGCATAGGTGTAGCAGCGGCCTGCAATTCTGGCCCTGGAAGGCAGAGTCTGGGAAGCGCTAGAGCAAACCAATCAAGAAGCAGAGAGATCCAGGATGATTCCCAAAGTCACCTTGGGCCTCCACAGGCACAATCAAGGGCCCTTTGGTGTCGCACATACATGCAAATACATAGTAAATCACACCTGTCATCTAAATGAGCACTTGAGAGATGGAGGCAGGAGGCTCACAAGCTTGAGGTCATTCTTGACTACCTAGAGAATTCGAGGTCATTCCCGGTTACGCGAGACCCTGTTTTAAAAATAAAGAAGTCAAGGGAAAAAGACGTCATTCCATCTCGGCCTGGTGCCCCTGTGTCCAGCGATGCCGCCCAGAGACGCGTGACAGTCCCCACACTGAGTGAGCAGAAGAGGCTGGGGCTGTTTCCCACCGTCTGTCCTTGGAGAGTGGCGGGGAGCTTCCCACGGTGGACCGGGGCTGAGGCTCCGTTCTTGGCATAACCACAGCCTTGGGGCTGGAGATGGTGCATGTGTACGTATGAGTGTGGACAACTGCACATATAACATCATTCTAGAACGTTCTAAGCGCCCTGAGGGAAGGGGGGGGGTAAAAGATGCTAGCCTTGGCGCTGGGACCAGCCACGTGAGTCTTTGGGATATTGGTGACTCCCTACCAGGCTGGATGAGGGCTCACTGAGCAGGAGGCCTGTTTTCTAGAACTTTCTAGAACTGTGTGTGTGTGTGTGTGTGTGTGTGTGTGTGTGTGTGTGTGTGTAGAAAAGGGCGTTTGAGTGCGTATGTCTACAGAGGCCCAAGGATGACTTCAGGAACCATCCTGAATGATCGCTTTATTCTGGGGTTCCCAGATTCTGTCGTTCTGGAAGTGCAGACCATGGCCATTTCTGCCGTGTTTTTAGGTGGGGTCTGGGGATCTGACCTGTGGTCCTTTTGCTTGTGAAGCAAAGGTTTTAACCCTTGAGCCATTTTCCTAGCCTCCAACACATCATTTTAACTCAGATATAAAGTCCAGATTGGCACCAAGTACCTCTAGCACGTCGTTTACCACGTCTCTGGCCAGGGAAGCTGCGCAGCTGACACTAGTGTTGTGTTGTGGCCACACCCAGGTCCTCTAGTGAGCTGACGTGAGTATGTGAGCCAAGACTGAAGTGATATCCTCCGTGGCATTCCGGCCACAGGGAAGAACAAGCCCTTATCTATCGGGGTGACTTGGGGCGACTCGGCTCAGCTCTCCCCTGTGGGGGCCTACACCTCAGATGCATCTATCTTGGGGTACAGGCTCAACATGAGGCTCCAGGGTCCCCCACAGTGAGGGAGCAGCTCTGGAAGCTCCGCCAGAGACACCGTGCTCTGACCCTGGCTGGACACACCTGCCAGGCGGTTGCTCTCCCCTCTCTGCGCGGCCCCATTGGTCACGTGGCCAGGACACGTATTTAGTGGAAGTCAGGATGTGAAGTCTTCTCCGTGTCCAGTAAAGAATTAAAATATGGGTCAGCTCAATCCCATCTGTCCCAACCACACATCTGGATAAGAAAGCCTCGGAAGGAGACATGGCGTGACGGGGCTCTGGAATGCGCTGGATGGTTCTTTATCTGAGTTGCTTGGCTAAGCCCTCCTGGCAGACTTCTTTGACAAGAAAACAAGGAAACAGCGCCTCTAATTCTTTGAGGCAGAGTCAGATAGCCCAGGCTGCCCTGGAGGGGCCATGTTGCCGAGGATAGCCCAGCTCCGGGTCCTCCTGCCTCCCCTCCCCAGGACTCACCCCAGACCAGTGTCCCCACACCAGTGGTGCTGTGCTATGCTGGAGCTGAACCCGGGCCAGGCCGGTTCTCACGGCTGAGCCACATCCCCAGCCCCATTCCCCCCCCTGTAAGGGAAGCCTGAGGTGGCACGTGCAGGTCCCGGCTGGCCGAGGTTTCAGACTGACTCCAGCATCCTTCACGTTACAGGACACGTCTCTACGTCAGCCCCTTCCTCGGGCAGCCACGGGGGCTACAGCAGCTCTCACATAGAGGCAGAGGTGCCTTTCCAGCCTACTGGCATCTTCACGAGCTTGAAGGAAGCCAGGGAGGGAAGGGGAGGAGGAGCAGGAAAGAGGAAGAGGAGGGACAAGGACTAAAATCCTCTACCCCAGGAATGTGTCTGGTGGTGACCTGGACTAACTATGAGACTCCCAGGATGAGACCGAAGCGGATGACTTGGAGGTGACGTGGCATTGTGAGGCAAACATTTCTCTCTGCAGACTCTGAAAGGGTGGAGGCGGTGCCCCCCATTCCAAGGGACGAGGGGAGCCAGATCATGGGCTCGGGTTCAGCTCCAACCTTCTCAGTCTGTCCATCCAAGCAGACATTCTCCTCCCCTCCTTCCTCCACTGCCCAGTCCCCCCAGGCCTGAGCTGCCTTTGGGATGAGCTCAGATCTTCTGAATATTTCCCTGGCTGCGCCGCCCTTAGACCTCACTGCAGACTGGGACAGAGGCGCTCGGTCTGCTCCCCGGATTTTCCTGGCGTCACCTCTCCTGGAGCCCAGGCTGACTGGGAGGCCCCGTTCCCGGAACCCACGTCCCGTGTAGGCAGGATCCCACCTCCTGACGTCAAGCCTTGGGGTGTCAGAGGCCCAGTTTCTCATCTGCTCTAGGGGACTTTCCAAATTCTGCCCCTTCCCCCAAAGCCAATGTGGAAAATGAAGTCTGAAGCTGTGGGAACTGAGAGCACGCATGATTAGACGGCTTTGTTGGCCGCAGCTTTGATGCTGGTCCAAGAAGAGGAAGCAGGACCCACAACGGCAGGGAGGCAAGACCGTGGCGCAGTGGCACCACAGCTGGGCGCCACGCTCTTGCCCTGTCCCATCCACGGAGCTGCCAGAGAGGCTGGGAGCTCTCCTTTGTACTTTCATTTGGGAGTGAACCTGTGGTCTGAAGCATGCTAAGTGAGGTTCATCTCCAGCATGAGGTTCATCTAGAGCCACACATAACTCTTGCTTAAAAACTCAGGTGCAGAGATGCGCTGCGGCTGCGACTTACTGTCTCCCAGTGACCATCCGGGCAGTGACCCCACCGGCCTCTGCCGTCTGCTCCAGGCCTCCGCGACCTGCAAGGGCCTGGCTCTGCTCCCTGTACGTGAAGCCGAGGCTCTGAGCGTGCGCCGATGGCATCTCCTTGGGCCACCCAAGAAGTTGTAGCCGGATGCCTGTCTTGTGAGTGTGTCTCCAGGAAGGCCGGAGAATGACCATGACGTGGCGTGCGAAGAAACCTCGGGTCAGCACGCAGCTAAGGCGGCGGAGGAAGTGGTCAGAGTCGGTGCTCTGAGTCAGCCCGAGTCTGGAGGGTGCTCCCCGTGGGCAGATGGGGTCCTGATCTGGGGTGTCTTCTTAGTGCTGATTAACTGGGGAGGCCATGGTGGGAGGGGGGGTCAGCGGGACTTAATCCAGAAGACTCAAGGGTGGCCCGAGACAATGCTGACGGCTAGGTTAACAGGCATCTTGAGGTGGGGGGTCATGGTGGTGTTCCTGGGGCTCACGTTATCCCTCAAGGAAATTCCCAGTTCCCCCTAAGATGGAGGTGCTCTATCACCACCCCTGGGATGGTGAGAGGGGGCAGATTGCCAGACCTCAAGACTCACAGGGTCTAGGTAGCAGCAAGTCCCCCAAATTCCCCCCAGATCCAGGCGAGGCTCCTGTGGGTCCAGAACAGCCACCAGATGCAGAGTTGGACCCTAGGAAGGCCCAAGGCCCAAGCGGGCACCAGGAACACGGCCACAGGTGTGGAGACCCTCCAGAACCTGCCTTGGCCTCCAGCCAGCCGCACATCCTAGCAGGCTGTCCTGACGGCTCCAGGGGAGCCCTCGGAAGCCAGTCCCCCCCACCAGCCTCAGGCACATGGAGGTGCTCCCGCCACAGATTCTGATCACCAGGGAGCCACTGCTGCCATGCCTTTCCCACCAGGATGGACTATGGTCCCTCAAACCATAAGCCAAAGCACACCCTTCCCACTTTAATTTGCTTTCAGGGTGCAACGAGAAAAAGCAGGTAAGGCAAATAGCCCAGGAGCGGCTGAAGCTGAGCAGCAAGAGCCATTGCGAGGACCAGGCCAAGAGCTGGGCACTGCTGCCCCACAGGTCAGACCACCAGAGCCTCAGTTTCCCATCTATGGAATGAGATTCCTAGCAGCACCCCACTCCTGGTACCAATCTCTCTTGTGGTTTCATATTTCACTGCTGCAATGAACACCTGACCCCTCAAAACATAGGGGACAAGGGGATTTAGCCCCAGTATATAGTTCATCATGGCCAGAGAGCTACGAGCATGGGGGGGGTGCGTCCACACCACACCCAAAGTCGAGGGTGGAAGGGCAGAACCATGCATCCAGCATCTTTACACTGCGTCTTGTACACAGCACCTGTCCAAGGCACGGTGCCACCCACAAGGGTTAAACTTTTCTCCCCATTTACATTAAAGCAATTGAGACAGTCTGCTTTGCGACAGGCTTGCTCAGAGGTCTGCCTCAATAGAAAATTCCTCATAGGTGTGCCTAGAGGCTCAGCTCTCAGATGTCAAGCTAGCAGTTGAGACTAACCATCACAATGGACTTGGACAAGCAAGTAGCTACAGATCAGCCTTCTGCAAGGCTCCTGGCCATGCACAGTGCTCACGTAAGATGAACCCTCAGTTCCTGCGCTTGGGCTAAAAGGCAGCAGAGAGACAATGACTGAGGCCCCTGGGACTCAGGGAAGGACCGCAGCTCAGGAAAGTCCTGGGTTGCTTGACCCACTGTGGTCAGGAGATGCCCAGCTGAAGCAAAGTCTGTGCAGGTTTCCAGGGCCCCTGTCCTGCAGCCAGGCTCTGCGATGGGACTGAAGGTTCACAGGTGGTGTGCACAGACAAGGGGCAAAGTGGTTTTCAAAGGCTGAGGCTGTGGCTCCGTGTTCATCTGACCCAGAGTAATATAAACCGCCATTCTCCTGAGAGCCGAGGTTTATTTGTACAGTTTGGGCCGTTTCTGTAAATGTTTGACCCATTTAGAAATCCAATCCAGAGGGAGAAAACATGAACGCTTTTATGCCGTGCGATGGAATGTGTGGCTGGCGGCAGTGGCACGTCACCCATTGCCGCGTGCTGGATGCTGGTCAAGAAGCAAGGTCAGGAGAGACACCACTTCACTTTGAAACGTTTCAGAGGCCAGAGAGATGTGCAGGTTTGTGAAAGCAGAGAGACCCCCATGCATGACTCTCCAGGGGGCTCTCCTCATGACGTAACCAGCACATGGTACAGAGACCTGTGCATTTTGAATGATGGATGTATAGATGGATGATGATGGATGGATGGATAGATGGTTGTATGCATGGATACACAAATGGATGACTATATGAGGGATGGTGGATGGATGGATGGATGGATGGATGGATGGATGGATAGACGGATGGGTAGATGGGTAGATAGATAGATAGACGGATGGGCGGATGAAAGGATAGAGGGATAGCTATATGGATGGATGGATGGATGGATGGATGGGTGGGTGGGTGGGTGGGTGGGTGGATGGATGGATGGATGGATGGATGGATGGATGGATGGGTGGATGGGTAGGTAGATAGATAGATAGATAGATAGATAGATAGATAGATAGATAGATAGAAGGATGGGCGGATGAAAGGATAGAGGGATGGCTATATGGATGGATGGATGGATGGATGGATGGGTGGGTGGGTGGGTGGGTGGGTGGATGGATGGATGGATGGATGGATGGGTGGATGGGTAGGTAGATAGATAGATAGATAGATAGATAGATAGATAGATAGATAGATAGATAGATAGAAGGATGGGCGGATGAAAGGATAGAGGGATGGCTATATGGATGGATGGATGGATGGATGGATGGATGGATGGATGGATGGATGGATGGATGGATGGATGGATGGATGGGTGGGTGAGTGGGTGGGTGGATGGATGGATGGGTGGGTGGGTGGGTGGGTGGGTGGGTGGGTGGATGGATGGATGGATGGGTGGATGGGTGGATGGGTGGATGGGTGGATGGGTGGATGGGTGGATGGATGGATGGATGGATGGGTGGATGGGTAGATAGATAGATAGATAGATAGATAGATAGATAGAAGGATGGGAGGATGAAAGGATAGAGGGATAGCTATATGGATGGATGGATGGATGGATGGATGGATGGATGGATGGATGGATGGATGGATGATGGATGGATGGATGGATGGATGGATGGATGGATGGATGGATGGGTGGATGGATGGATGGGTGGATGGGTGGATGGGTGGGTGGATGGGTGGATGGGTGGATGGATGGATGGATGGGTGGATGGATGGATGGATGGGTGGGTGGGTGGATGGGTGGATGGGTGGATGGATGGATGGGTGGGTGGATGGATGGATGGGTGGATGGATGGGTGGATGGATGATGGATAAATAGATGAACAGATGACTGTCTAACTGATTGGATGGATGGATGGATGGATGATAGTTGCATGGATGGATGGATGGATGGATATATGAAGGAATAGATGAATACATGGATGGATGGTAGGGATGCTCTGTGGCAGGCTGTCTCTGTGGTGGGTTGACTCAGTACAGCTTGGATCCACACCCAGCTCTGGATCATCTCAGCTCCCACTCCCTGCCTCACCCCAGCCTCCTGCCCACTAGGTGTGAGCGGTATGAACACCCTGGGAGCACGGGACCCCAGGAAGCCCTAGCACACTTTCTCGCTGGATCCCTTCCCCGGCCTCGGAGCCTGTCTGTCCCTTTCCAGATTCAACTCTGCTGTCCCTTCCTCCAAGAAGCCTCCCAAACCCCCTCTGCCTCAGGCCCCTCCTCACCCGCCTCCCACAATCTGTAAGCACACATGAAGGAGGGCCGGGCAGTCCCCGGATGTTCAGGAATGTAAAGTTCAGGGCTGGTGTTCTCGCCATGTGCCGGAGAAAGATGACGCTTGATCCTAGATCCCCTGTCACCACACCCACCCTGCCAGTACCATGGAGGATCCAGATTCTGTGGGCACTGCCCGCTCCCATCCAGCCACTGTGGGCACTGCCCACTCCCAGACCGTACAAACGTCCACCAGGCATGGTTCTGCTGGCTTTGGGACGTTCCCAGCATGCCCTGCCTCACAGAAGCCAGAGCTTGTACTCTGCAACGGGCCAGGTACCCATCGGCTGACTGGTGCTGGCTGAGATGTGGAGACGGAGGGAGAACATGGGGCAGGCTCCAGCCTCAGCCTCTCTCCAGAGCTGTGGGTGACAGGTCAGGATGTGCACGCTGGCTTGGACTGTCTCCTGGTCAGAAACAGCTCCCTCTGCTCCTCCTCCCGCCCCCTGTTCTGCGCCTTCTCTTTTGGTCCCCGCTGAGCTGGTCAATTTCACTCAGATCAGCAGCTCCAGGAGCGTAGGTCTCGGCCGGCGGGTTGGGTGACCATCAGGGCCAATTGCAGGAAATGCCACTCGCTGGGCAATTCTACCTTCACGTTGTTACCGTTAATTGGAACCAAACCGAGACAACCCGGCTCCTTTTGGGGAACCAACCCCACCCCCCACCTCCCTTTCCTCCCACAGGGTCGAAACTGATTCGGCCAGGCGCTCGCTTAGAGTTTTGCCCACAATTCGCCTTTGTTGGGACCCACGACCGAGGGTGGAGGGTGGAGGGTGGAGGGTGGAGGGTGGAGGGTGGAGGGTGGAGGGTGGAGGAGCTGACTAACCCACGGCTCTCACCATGAGAGCGTTGAGGGGCAAGCTGGGATGGAGGAATTCTGCCCCCGTGGAGGCACAAGGCAGCCCAGGGTCCTTGAACATGCAGCGACCTTATCTGGTGTGACAGGAGGGAGAGAGATGCCTCAGGGTTCTCCAGCAACCTCGAGCCTTGTCCCTCCCCAGTGCTTAACCTGTCAGTGAACGAAGGCTGTGAATGAACTGGCCAGTCTCTGTGTGTACCACCGTCGGTGTGAGTGTGTCCATGCTCCTGCATGCACAGACACGCATGAGCTGAGTGTCTGTGCTCTGCAAGAATAAAGATCTGAGCTCTGTCCCCAGAACCCCCTAAAAGCCAGGCATGGCCAGAGAGGTAGCTCAGTGCATGAGGCATTTGCTTAAAAACCTGGAGACCCAAGTTCAATTCCCAGAACCCCACGGCGTGGTGGAGGAAACTCTCTGAACATTGTCCATGCACCATGCAGTACATGGGTGAGTATTCTTTCTCTCTCTCTCCCCCCCCCCATAAGAACAACAAAAAGTTGGGCTTGTAATCTATGCTCTGGGGATGTGGAGACAGGAGAACGTTGGGGTCCACTGGCCAGCCGGTGCAACCTGATTAGTTGAGTTCATGTCACTGAGAAACCTTGTGTTGAATGAAAGAAGACAGCACCTGAAGAAGTCCCAAGGCTGTCTTCTGCCACCACATGCACACACGATGTGCACGTGTGAACACACACGCGCATCACATACACACATAGAAAGGAAAACCCCAGGGAGATCTGAGCTCGCAGACTGCCATCTAGCAGTGAGGCAGGCTCCCAGGTAAAACCCAATGAGTTGAACTCTGTGTCCTCTCCTCATGGCAGGAAGGCCTGGCGGCGGGAGCGTGAGGGGACAGGTCCCATCTGCACCAGCGCTGAATGCTGGTACACAGCCTCCTTCTCCTTCACGTGCCCAGGGACCTGTTGCACAGGTGGGTCTTCCCATCTGGAGCAACTTGGTCTAGACAACCCTCCCAGGCACGCCCAGGGACTGGCCTCTGTGCAGGGGACCCCGTGGAGTTCCCAGCCAGCGTCAGCTGCCCGCACCCCAGGCTGCAGCCGAGCATCGAGCACTGCACTGGGGACGTTACTGTCTCGGTGCTGCATGCAGGTGTGGGACCCCGCAGCTGAGGAGCAGAGCGTGCACATGCACGAGTGATGTGCATGCGTGTGTCATGTGTGAGCTTAGGTTGGGGTGAGCCAGGGTGGTTGGCATGACAGGTCAGTGCGTCCTGGTCAGTCTCAGGGCCCTGAGCTGCCGCTGTTGCAGGCCTGGCTGTCTGCATCGCAGCTCTAAGAATCCACCTTCCCAACACCTGTTGCTTTCCTAAAGTTTCGGTGAAAGGAAGCAGGAGGGGCAATTACTACCGGGACCCTCTGGCTACTTGTGGGCTGAGACTATGGGAGCCATTACTGTCTGTGACTTCTGTGACCCCTGGATCATAAGGAAGACCAAAACGGGGGCCCTGGATGTTCCCCATGGCTGACTGTCAAGCTAAGAACAGTCACCAGACGCAGTGGGGTCCTTGCCTACAGACCAGCTTCAAGCCAGCATGTGTTTCTGGGCTGTAGCTTTCCAGTGTGACCCTTCCCACCAAAAGGTGAGCTCTGCCCCCTGGCTCTGAACTCATCTGGCCTAGGGTCTTGTTCCACAAACCAGGCTCTGCAGAATGACTCCACCTGTCTTCCAGGTGAGTGACAAGATCACGTGTGA
Organism: Typhlomys cinereus; assembly: GCA_023101885.1. Taxonomy (NCBI): domain Eukaryota; kingdom Metazoa; phylum Chordata; class Mammalia; order Rodentia; family Platacanthomyidae; genus Typhlomys; species Typhlomys cinereus. The sequence continues at coordinate 2,160,513 of JALPQD010000384.1, read as the reverse complement.
GGCCGGCTGCCCACCAATCCCAGGCAGGGTGGGCTGGCCATCTGACCTATCTTCTGCACGCCTCCAGCGGCCCAGGACCGACCTGGACCTGGGGCTCAGTCTCCGGGGTCTCTGAGAACTGTGAACAGTTGCTGTGTTTGCTTGGGAATTGTTAAGATCCCTCTCAGGACCTCTCCAGAAACAGAAGGCGCAGAAGATCCACCAAGGGTCCACTAAACCTGCTGCCTGGAGACTCACCCCTTGGGGGGCACCCAGTGTAGCCCCAGAGGAAGAGAGGAGAAAGAGGATCCAGGTTTCAAGTCTCATCCCACTGATGAGCAGCACTGTTCCCTCTCCATGGCTGTGTGTGTGTGTGTGTGTGTGTGTGTGTGTGTGTGTGTGTGTGTGTGTGAGATGGGGCAGGGACAAGAGCAACTTAGAAGACTCCTTCGCGATGGGGAAATGAAAACCCTGGGGAATGCCTGATACTTTGAATGTGCGCACACACTCGCCCACCAGCACGGCTAAAATTAACCGTTGGCAAGGATGCACGAGGCTGTGGTGGGAGTGGGAATTTCCCTGTTGGAAAAGGGCTGGGAGGGCGATATCTGAAGTCATACCTCACGCCTGCTGGATGACCCAGCTGTTCTGCTCGGAGGGAGTCTCACAACACAGCATATGCGCACCCCAGAATGTGCGACACACCCGTGTGTGCACAGTGTGCTGACAGCCCTCAGAAGACATTGTACTTGGGACTGGAGAGGTGGCTCAGGGGTTAAGCGTCTGCCTTGCAGGCAGAAGGTCCTGAGTTCGGATCCTAGAGCCCATATATAGACGCCGGGCGGAAGCGGGGGCGGCCTGCGTTTCTGGTCCTGGTGGGCGGAGCCTGTGAATCCCGGGGCAGAGTAAACAAGGAGGAGGTGGAAGTGTCCATGGTGGTTCCCGAATTCGTCCGTGGTTCTACACACACACACACACACACACACACACACACACACACACACACGCACGCACACGCACAATTGAATAAATTAAAAAAAAAGAAGACACTGTACTTGAGGGTGGGGTTCCACCAAGGAATACTCTACAGTAGTGAAAATGGGGTGGTGCCCTAAGCTGTGGGCCTGAGAGAGGTGTCTGCGTGACCCCGTTCACATGGCACTCCAAACAGGGAGGCACGGGGGCTTCTGGGTGCTGGCAGGGACGACACCGATGTGCGTGCGCCTCGACCCTCTCACCCAAAGGATCCAAATGCTTCTGTCTGTGCCTCGTGCAGAGCGGGTTCCCTAGGAATGATCTAGAAATATGCGCATGCAGCAGAGGGAGGAGAGGCGGAGAAATAGTCAGACCTCCTCTGGAGGCCAAAGGTCAGACCCACACCTAACCTACTGCACAGTCACATGTCATCCACAGAAGGAGGGGTGTGGAAGGCACCGTTTAATGGGAGTGGGGTCCCTTAAGGTTTGGTCCAACCCCAAGAAATGTGCCACCACCCCACGTTGCATGTGGTCCTGTGACTTAACCCAGACACAGCACACACACACGCACACGCACACGCATCCTCACTCATGCATGTGTGCACATGCACGTGCAGGCATTACACGGGCCACATGCAGGTCGCACACCTCCTTGGAAGGAGCTCAGTGGGGGGTGTTGTGGGGATGGGGTGCAGAAGCAGAGCCCAGGCACCCCGGTCATGGGGTCCCAAGGAAAAGCTTGATTTGGGTCCAGCAAAGCTAAGGAATCGGGGAACCCAATGGGGTTACGTCACCCCACACACTCTGAGCCCATCACAGGACAATGCAAGAAATGCCAGAGGTGTGAGGTGGTCTTCAGACCCCAGCAGGGAGCACCAGGTGGCCTGAGCAACCAGCCAGTGCCCAGTGCATGTCTTCAGAAGGTCGGGCTTCCTTTGGAAAGGGGTGTTTCTCCGGAAGCCCTGGTCACAAACTAGACACTGCAAGCAGTCTGCAGCACACGGGCCGCTGTGTGCAAGAGGCTTCCAGAAGGTGCCCACTGTGGACCAGGAAGTATTTCATAGCAACCCCTCCAAGCAATGACCGCGAGCGCCTTGGCCAGTGAGAGTCTCCACGCCGCACACCCGGGTTCCCCGGGGAATGGGGAGACACAGGGCCCCTATTGGGCCAGGCTTGTCTGTGTCCCAGCTTATCTCCTTCCACGACAATACAAAGGAAAGATTTGTAGCAGCGATGAGAGAGCTCTGTGGTGAGCTGTGGGGGGACCCGAGCCTGGTGGGGTGACAGGCTCTGACTGAGATGGAGGAAGAGGATGGGTGTATGTGTGAGTGCGTGTTTGTACATGCGTGTATGTGCACGAGCATATGAATTTATGTGTACCTTTATGTATATATGTACACATGTGTACATGTGTGACTGCAAGTGTGAGTGCATGCATACTTGTGTGTGCATGTGTGTGCACATGTGTGTGTGTCTATGTTTATATGTATGTGTATATATGTGTGTGCACATGTGTGTGTCTATGTTTATATGTATGTGTATATATGTGTGTGCACATGTGTGTGTGTCTATGTTTATATGTATGTGTATATATGTGTGTGCACATGTGTGTGTGTCTATGTTTATATGTATGTGTATATATGTGGGTGCACATGTGTGTGTCTATGTTTATATGTATGTGTATATATGTGTGTGCACATGTGTGTGAGTGCATGCGTTCCTGTGTGCATGTATGTGCATGTGTCTGTGTGTGCATGCATATCTGTGTGTCAGTGCATGTGTGCCTATGTGTATATTTATGTGAATGTATGTGTGTGCACATTTGTGTACAGGTTGTGTGTGTGCATGTCTCTGTGTGAGTGCATGTGTGCTTGTATATATGCATGCGTATATTGTGTGTGCATGCACACAAATGTGTGTGTGTGTGTGTGTGTGTGTGTGTGTGAGGGGAGGGGACAGGACACCTCCCCAGGCGTCATGGTAATCATCATCTGTCTCAGTGACCAGTTGTTTACATCTTCGCATTCAGGCTAGGATCCCAGGAATGGGATGGTGCCTCTCATCTTAGAGTGGTCTTCATGGAGCTAATCAGATAATCCCCCACAGGCACCCAGAGGTTCGTTGCCATGGCGATGCTACACCCCTCAGGTGGTTGATGGAGATGAACCATCAGGGCACGGGTGCGGGACCCTCCCAGCATGGCCAAGGGGTGTCGTGGGGAGGGGCGTGTGACCTCGGGGCTGTGCCAGCCTTGAAGCAGCTTTGGAACAGGGACTGGCTGGATGCCCGTCGCACACAGCAGGAGCAGGAACCAGGGCCACGGGAGTCCTGACCCAGGCGTCATGGAGATCACAGTGCTGGATTCAAGCCCCAGTGGTCCCGCCACTCATTCAGAAATCTTGTCATGTGGGGGTGGTGTCTGTGCTTCCAGAAGCTTGTGAGGTCTGGAAGTTTCAGCAGGCAATGCAGTCAGAAGGCAGTAGGGATTTGGCACTGCCAGGCCAGCGTGGCAGCTGCCGGAGGAAAGAGGAAGGCACCGACAGCAGTTAGTTAGCTCCTTCTGTTTACTGAGTGCACACAGCTGCTGGACTCGGCCCCAGAACCCAGGGAGCACTTCCATTTGGCAATTGTTCATTCATTCAACAAACACGCAGCAGGATCCTCACCAGCCTTGGTCCTGGACAACAGGTGCCCCAAGCCTCTATGTCAAAGTCTCCAGGAGCCAGGGCCCTGCTGAGAGCAGGATTGCAAGGGAGGGAGAGATGGATGATAGATGAATGGGTGGGTGGACGGGTGGGTGGGTGGGTGGATGGATGGATGGATGGATGGATGGATGGATGGATGGATGGATCAGTGTGTACATGGGTTGATAGATGGACAGATGGGTGGATGGGTGGATGGATGGGTGGGTGGGTGGATGGATGGATGGATATGTGGATGGATGGACAGATGGACAGATTAATGAATGAACAGATGTGAGGATGGATGGTAGGGATGGCTAGATGGACAGATGGATGGACAGGATAGATGGACAGACGTGAAGATGGATGGATGGGTGGGTGGGTGGATGGTAGGTGTGGATAGATGGATGCACAGATGTATGGATGGTAGGGATAGACGGAAGGGTGGATGGATAGATGGATGGATGGAAGGAATGTATGATGGATGGGTAGGTGTACAGAAAGCAGCATGAGTGGTGTCATGGTGGTTGGATAAGTGATGGAGATGGGAAGAGAATGGATGGATTAGAAGGATGGGTGAGTTAATGGAGGGACGTATGGCTGGATGAATAATGGTAGATGGATAAACGATGGATGAGTAAGTGCAGGATTGTTCTGGTTACTGCTCCTGGCGCTGTGAGAGAACACTCACAGTCAAGCAACCTAACAGTCCTTCATGGTGGAAAAGGCCTGGCTGGCAGAAGCTGGAGGAGGCCTAGGTCACTGCAGACATCATGGAGGCTGAGAGCTGCTGCTGTCGCAAGCTCAAGAGCCGATTCACTCACTCATGCAGGGCGGGGCCAACCCACCTCAAGGCCCACCCCCTGCGACTGCCTTCCTCCAGCAAGGTGCCACGACCTTCCCAAACAACTAAAGCTTCAAACACATAAACCTGTGGGGGACAGCTCATATTCAAACCATGTCAGTGATAGATGGCGGGTGGGAGGGTCAGTGGGAGTGAATAGCTTTCACCCTCCAGTAAGGTCACATTTGCTGTGTGGATATAAGATCCCCTCTCCCTCTATCCCCCTCTTCTCGCATACAGGGATAGATCCAAGACCCCCCAGGGGGATAGACCCAAGCCCTCCTTCTCTTCTCTGTCTTGTGTCCAGAACCTGCTGTGCACTCCATATTCTTGGCTTCTGGGATTGGGGGCGCAGAGACCCAGTATTCCGGGAGAAGGCATCTGCCTTCCTCCCCTGCATGCTGACACCCGGATACAGAAGCTCAAGGGACTTGGTTGGGGTCAACCTGCCTAGTGTGTCAAAGTCCTGGTCTTTTCTGACGGGTGCTCAGAAGTGCCCTGCTGTTGAGCTGGTGCCCGACAACCATGGGCACCTGGGGGTGCCACAGCACAGGAATGGTGGCCAGAAGCTGGTGGGACCGGGTGGGCAGTGGGAATAGGGGGGCGCCATGGGCCAAGAGAGTCAGGGAGTGACCCTGGCCAGCCACTAGCATGGCCCCCTCAGTGCAGTCAGCCGTCAGGTCCCAGCCTCAGCCCTGTCCTGCCTACGCACTGTCATCAGCCACTACCAGCCCCAGGAGAGCAATGGCAGTGCCAGCCGCACCAGTAGGAGCAGCAATGCCAGCATCGTCCATATGAACGCTGGGATGCCGCACGCCTGGCACAGAACATCACCAGTGCCCGCGGCGCCAATGAAGCACCATCAGCACTGCCAGCGTCAGCACCTTATATGTACCGACACCGTCACCGTCAGCTCCATCACCAGTACTAACGCCATCACCGGTACTAACACCGTCACCGGTACTAACACCACCTATACTAACACCGTCACCGGTACTAACATCTTTACCATCAGCACCATCATCAATACTAACACCATCGCCATCACCAATACTAACACCATCACCAATGCTAACGCTATCACCATCACCTGTAGTAACACCATTACCATCAGCACCATCACCAGTACTAACGCCGTCACCTGTACTGACACCATCAAACCAAGGCTGTCATTATCCTCGGTCACCACTCCAGCGTCACCGACACGGACCCTGTCTACACCAGCAGGAGCACCACCATCACCGCCCAGGACCCAAGTCAGCATCTCCACCGCCACCCACGCTGGAGCCCTTTCCCCACCCACGTGGGCATCACCAGGACCAGCGTGACCAACACCAGAGCTGCCGTGGACACCAAACCCACATCACCGTCACCACCATCACCACAGTGCCGCCATGACCACCGGTGTCCCGGCGACATCGTCATCACCACCACGAGCAACGAGGCCGTCACCAGCGGCACAGTTTCGAGACTGATGAACAGCTGGCTGACCATGCCGGGCCTCTCAGTCCCTCTGCCAAGTGATGAAACATGGACCAAATCGACATGAAGGAGATGTTATCCCCGCACGAGCCCAGGCTGCAGCCATCACAGCGGCGGGACCTCAAGCGCTGGTCACGCCTCATCTGCAGTAAGAAGGGAGCAAGGGATGGACGCAGGCGCGCTCAGCTCACTCTTTTTATTCTGTCCTGGGCCCTCCCCCACAGTGCCGCCCACCGTGCACGCGTCTTCCCACCTCAAGAGCCCATGGAGACGATCCCCACAGGGGTGCCTGTAGGCTCCTCTCCCCAGGTGATTCTAGGTGTCGCCCAGATGACAGCTGAGTCTGACCACCGCTCTGTGACGCGTTCTCAACTTTGGTGTTGGACTCAGGATCCCAGACCCCCAAGGATCCCCCACCCACAGCTCCCCTTCACTTCCTGTTGTCCTTCCCTCCCACGGGCCATAGAGTCTGCTGGGCCCTCGGGAAGCCCCCTTGACTCAGCCAAAACCCACGACCTAGAAACCACAGGAACTGAGCGGCAGGTCTGGATGGTGGTCTCTGTCCAGGGCCGCTCCTGCCCGGTGCCGCCCCCACTGGGTCCTGCATGCCCGGTTCTGACCAGCGCGTCTTCTCCGGGGCCCGCCCCTGCACGCGTGGAAGAGGAGCTCAGCCAGCACGACGTCCACTCAAGGCTGGGGTCGCGCACTCTGTGCTGCTGATGAATTCACGGCGACGCAGCTTCAGGGAGCAAAGGGTTTTATTCTGGCTGATGATCGCCCTTTGCCCTCATCCGGCTTGGAAGGAGAGCTCACCCCAAAACACCAGGGGCCCAGGGAACAGGACGCACCATGGCCACAGGACTGTCGAGAGAGGCACAATTCTCTCTCCGCACCAGTATGTCTGGCCAATTGTACAGCTAACCAGCTCCCTCCATCTCACTCACCTGCCCAGAGACTCTTTCCAGCCAGCATGCACGGGCCTTCTCCATCAACTAGACGATATTCTGCAGGCTTGCTCAGGACTTAACTGCACTACTAATTCTCGAATCCTCAGTCTATATCAAACTATGACAGCGATTTTGCCCTTATGATGATGGGCTGGTGGCACCTGAGGTAAGGGCTGGACTGCCGACCCTGACCTGCCCACAGGGTGCTGGGTAACCCATCATGAAGACTGAAGACTGGGCTCCCAGAAACAGAGAGAACCCTGGGACTTGCCAGAAATGGATTCTTGGTTAAGATTTTTAAAGGAAGAAAATAACCCCCTCCCCCCATTTTCCATAGACCATTTCTCTATACTTCCTTTTGTAATCTTCATAGGACTGGGGCTTGGGATTCTTAAAACAACCAACTTCAGGGAGCAAACCCTACTTTCTTTTTAAAAATAGTTATTACTTTATTATTAATTAATTAGTTTAGCGTGTGTCTGTGTATCTGTGTGTATCAGAGAACACTTCATGTGCTCATGGAGGCCCAAGGGTGATTTGGGAAATTGTTCTGGATTGTTCTACCTCCTCTTGGCTTTGCTCTGGGATCCCCAGACTCCACCTTCCAGGGTTGGAAGTGCAGGCTGCCACCATCTTCACCTGGTGTTTTTTACATGATGTGGGGATCTGAACTCAGAATCTTCGGCTTTTAATTTTTTTATTACTATTATTTATTCAATTGTGCGTGTGTGTATATATATGTGCGCGCGTGTGTGTGTGTGTGTGTGTGTGTGTCTGTGTGTGTGTAAAACCACGGACAAATTCGGGAACCACCATGGACGCCTCCACCTCCTCCTTGTTTACTCTGCCCGGGGATTCACGGGCTCTGCCCTACCAGGACCAGAAGCGCAGGCCGCCCCCGCTTCCGACCGGTGTCTATACGTGGGATCTGGGATCCAAACTCAGGACCTTCCGCCTGCGAGGAAGAGGCTTAACCCCTGAGCCACCTCTCCAGCCCCCGGAATCTTCGGCTTTTGAAGCAGAAGCTTAACCCCTGAGCCATCTCTCCAGCCCCAGACTCCTATTTTCTACCCTGGTGGCAAAGCTCTCATCTCCTTCCCCTCCTCACTCTTCCTCCCTCCTCTTCCTCCCCCTCCTCCCCTCCTTCTTGTCCCTCTTGTCCGACCCAGGCAGTGGGTCTGGCCTTCCTTTCTGTCTCTCCTCCTCCGTGGCTCTGGGAGGGGAGCTGGGAGAACCCTGGCGTGGGCTGTGAGGACGCCTTTATAAAGGGTCGCACGAGATCCTTCCTCGCTGGAGCTGGACGATGACAGATCGGGTTTCTAATCCCCTTAATTGCAGTCTGGGCTAAAAACAGACTCTCTTCGTTTTCCTAAGAAGTTACATTCTTAATGACATTAAAACATTGTGGTAAGCGAAGCGAAATGCCAACTGATGTATTTAAACCATGAATCAGTGTGCGGAGTGTTTACCTAAACTTGTTTACCCCGCCTGGTCGCTCATCTAGAAGGTTCTGCCAAAAGCATGGGGGTGGGGAGATGGGGGGCTGAATGGTGGTGTCGGGTTCAGGATTTGGAAATGAATCAAGAATTTTTGTTTTCTTTCATTTTTTTAAACCCCCAGACCGTGTGGATGCAGCAGCCTCTTAGCAGTCGGGGAGTTAGAAGAGGCACGGACGGGAAGGGGGGGGACTTCCAAAGAGACCTGCCTGTGAATAAGAGACAGCTTGGTAGAAGTACCCTTGAGCAGCGGCCTGTCTGGTTAGCTGGCTCCCCACATGCCCACATAGGAGCCAGAACATGCAGGACACAGACGCTAAGGCCCAGAGAGACCCAGTAACTCACCCAGGAGCGCACAGCTTAGAGCAGAGACGCTGAACCGTGATGCCTTCAACTAGGGCGCTTCCTGCCTGGGAATCCTGCAAGGGGTCCCTAGAGACGGTGGCCTGGGAGTTGGGCAGCCTGTGACTGAGACCTACCATTTGGGGTCACAGTCGGCCACAGAGCCCTCCCCACGATGACCACTGCTGTGTTGACCACTGTGCACGTTGCTGGAAAATTCAAGAGCAAATGGCTTTAGGAAGCAGAGGGTGTGTTCCGGCTGGCAATTGTCCTGTTACAGCTCTTTGCCCAGCTTGGCAGGAGAGGCCGCACCAACACCAGAGCCGAGGGGACTGGACACACCATAGCCACCATATCCTGAGAGAGGGACCATCCTCACTTGCCAGCCCAACACATCTGACCAAGTGTACAGAAGGATGCCAACTTACTCCATCTCATTCACCTGTCCAGGGACTGGCCCCGCCCACCACGAGCTGGGCCCGCCCGTCAACTAGACAATCCCCTGTAGGCTTGCTCCGGGTCTAACTCAACCACTGATTCTTTACAAGCGTGTCCAGAGCTCTAATCCTCAATGACAGAGCTGACACTTGGGGCGGGGCTGTGGCGGGTCGGCAGATGAGCTGCGCCCTCTCGGCCCTTCCTGTGGAGATCGTGCGGCCAGCTCTCCCGGCTTCTGGTGTTGGTGTGAACTCTTACAGCGTGTCGATCAAGCGTGACCAAAAATTGTAAGCAATGACAAACCCCCTGGTCCCCAATTGTTTGGCTGTGTGTTTGTCAGCAACACGTTCAGCACATACACGTGCGCGCGCACACACACACACACACACGCGCACACACACACACACACGCACAATAGTAATAATAGTGAGAAATAGACGACGAGTTGTCCACAGCACAGAGCACTTTAGATTTGAGCCTCGATGCATGTCGCTGTTGTTGTGACCGGCTCCCTCTGCCACCCCGGGTGGTCTGGTACTTGCGTGGTCCTCCTGCCTCAGCCTCCCCATTGCTGGCCCTGCAGACCTTGCGTGGCTTGACTCCACAGATACTTCATCTAGGAAGAAAAACCTGTAAAACGATTCTAGACTCTGGCTAGGGATACCGCACAGAAAGGGTTGGGGCGCACCACTGTGTAAAGCTCACTCTGAAATCACCCCAAAAATAGAGCTATTGATGGGCAGGAAGGGGGATGGGTGGAGAGGAGGGGGAATGGGTGGGGAGGAGGAGGATGTGTGGGGAGGAGGGGAAGAGGGGATGAGAGGAAGAGGCGAGGCGGGTGGAGAGGGGGTGGTAGGAAGGGGAGGGTGGTAGGAAGGGGAGGGTGGTAGGAAGGGGAGGGTGGGTAGGAAGGGGAGGGTGGTAGGAAGGGGAGGGTGGTAGGAAGGGGAGGGTGGTAGGAAGGGGAGGGTGGTAGGAAGGGGAGGGTGGTAGGAAGGGGAGGGTGGTAGGAAGGGGAGGGTGGTAGGAAGGGGAGGGTGGGTAGGAAGGGGAGGGTGGTAGGAAGGGGAGGGTGGTAGGAAGGGGAGGGTGGGTAGAGGCCACAAGCCAGGCAGCATGTGAATTTCAAGAGACACTGACACAGGTTTGTGGAGCCAGCAAGGCTCCTGGGCCAAAGAATGATGGCGCTTCCAAGACGGGAAGGTGCTGCTGGGGGTGGGAGAAGTGCAATGAGCGAGTGTGTGAGCGAGTGTGTGAGCGAGTGTGTGTGAGAGCAAGTGTGTGGGTGCGTGTGAGCAAACAAGTGAGTGTGTAAGTGTGCGAGCAGGTGTGTGAGCGCGTGTGTGTGAGTGTGTGTCTAAGCAAGTGTGACTGTGTGTGAGTGTGTGTGCCTACCTGAGTGTGTGCCTGAGTGTGTGTGAGTGTGTGCCTGAGTGTGTTCGTCTGAGTGCGTGTCTGAGCGAATGTGTGTGTGATTATGTAACTGTGTGAATGTGTGTGCTTGAGTGTGTGTGAGTGTGTACCTGAGTGTGTGTCTGTGTCTGACCAAGTGTGTGACTGAGTGTGTAACTGTGTGAATGTGTGTGTGTGCCTGAGTGTGTGTCTGAGCGAGTGTGTGTGTGGGTGAGTGCTTGTACGAGTGTGTGTGAATCTGAGTGTATGTGATGTGTATAGTGTGTATTTGTCTGAGTCCGTGTGTGTCTTTGTATGTTTTGTCTGTGTGTCTCTATGGGTGTGTCTTCATGTGGGTCTGTATCTGTGGGTCTGCTTGCATGTATGCATGTGTGTGTGTGCGCAGCTATGTATCTGTATCTGTGTGGTATCTGCATGTGTGTCTCTGTGTGTGTCTGTGTGTATGTGCATATTTTACACGTGGACTCAAATCCTGACGAAGAGGTTTAAACACAGAAGAGACTCGGAATTCTTGGTCACCATGGCCACCCACACACGGATCATTCAGGGGACACCATGATAATGGGGTGTTGGGGGAATTCCTCGCTCAGTGCAGTCTGGACACAGGGACGTCACGTGACATCCCATGCCCTTTGAGTAACTGACGGGCGTTCGCGAGCAGGATGCGCTTAGCTGCGGCCCTTGCGACCTAAGACATGTGGACCGCGCCTGGGGCAGGACTGCGAGCCTCTGGCACCACGGAGAGATGTGCTGATCCAGAGACATTCAGACGCTCAAGCCCTCCTCGTGGGGGGGGCCATGGCTGCAGCTTAGGAGCCTGGCTTGTGGTGTGCATGCACGTGCGTGTGCGTGTGGTGAAACCCAGACTTACATCCTGCGGCTAAGGGAGGCGGAGGGCGCCATCGTGGGTGGTCCTCCTGGGGCCCTGGAGAGGGGATCGGATGGAGAGGATATCGCGTTTAGCAACATTTCCAATAGGGTAACGACAGCAGGCACGATAGCGTCCCGCTTGGGAAGGGAAATCAAAAAAGCCGACACTGCGACAAAAATAAACAAGCGTGGACTGCCCGGCGGGCTGGGGAGGCCGCCTGCTCTGGACTCCAGGAAGACCGGCTGGCCGCTGGGCGACTAGGCCCCGGGCGGCACCATGTTCACTTGCCAGCCCTGCGGATGAGCCTTGGGCTCGCTCAGGGAGCACAGGCCCTGGTTTCGGGGCGCTCGTCCTCCAGGTGGGCCCTGGTTCCGGGGTGCTCCGCTGCTGCAGATGGAGAGAGGCCCAGGTGACTACAGACACCCCAGGGAGGCTCCTGCATTCAGATTCTAAACCGCAACCCAGGACAGCAGAGAGCGCGCTGAGGCCAGGCAGCACCTGGGGCCGGGAGCTGGCAAGGGTCTGTCTGCATTTCTGCCTCTGTTTGTCCTGACAGCCGTGCAGCCCAATGCAGAAGTCTCAATCCTTACCCACGTGGCCGGTGTGCACCATGGCCGGGAAGACAAATGGCCATAAAGAAGAGGGAGTTGGTTTTAAAGAAATCTTTGTGGTCTCCAGCTGCCAGGAAATGCAAGCGAAAACTCTGGAGTCTCTCATCCATGCAGAAAGGCTGTCAGGGCAACATAATGTGGTCACAGACAGGCAGGACACAGGGACACAGGAGCCCTCGTCCACCCACATTAGACCCACCTGGAACTCAGGAAGTGGAGGCAGGAGGATTTCCATGAGCTCGAAGCCAAGCTGGGCCACACAGAAGATTCCAGGCCAGCTTAAGCTGCAGTGTGAGACCCTGTCCCAAAGAAATCCAAAAAAGAAATAGAGTTGGGGAGACGGCTCAGGGGGTTAAAGTCTTTGCCTCACAAGCAAAGAGACCTGAGTTCAGGCCCCCAGATCCCATGTTAACATGCCAGGCCCTTGGTTTGGTATGGGCTCTCCTGCCAAGCTGGACAAGGAATTGTAACAGGTGCCATGTTGCTATGGCAGTGCTGGGTGGTGCCGTGGCTGGGATTTTGGGGTGGCGCCATGGTGTAGGTAAGGGGTATGGTGGGGTGCTGCTGTCTGGGAGTGAGAAATCCAGGCTCCCACTGACATCCTTTCTGCTCGCTCACCTCCAAACCATATTGGTGTGACCCATATACATTACTTTTGTTTTGAAACAATTTCCCTTTGTGGTAGAAAAAAACGAAGGCAGGGCACAGCCTCTCTTCTTCCCCAGCACCTCCCAGCTTCTCTTGTAAAGCACAGAAATGCCCTCCAGGGTTTTCTCTAGCATGTTTTGTTTTCCTACATCTGAGTTGAGGTGGGGCGTCTGTAACCCAGGCTGGCCGGGAGCTGAGGATGATCTTTGACCCTCCCGTTCACCCCTGTGTGCTAGAGAGCAGCTAGTTTGTGCCGATTGGCTGAAGGCGCAAAATACCTGCTGGATTTAAAAAACTTTTGCAAAAGGGGGTCTTCGGATATCTTCATAGTGCTCTCGTTCATTGATGGCATGATGACGTAGTCAAGACTGCTGTGTGAAAATACAAGGTCTTTCTTTTTAATGGCCAGAGAATTCAATGACGTGTATGCCTGGCTTCGTGCTTCGAGGGGCGGGCCTTAATCCATCCCATCTTCTTTTACATATCTTCATGTGTTTGAGAGAGAAGGCAAGCACACACATGCCGTGGCGCACTGGTCGGAGGACAACGTTCAGAAGTCAGTTCTGTCCTCCCACCACATGGGCTTCAGGGGAGCTCAAAGGCAGGCGTCTGACCCGCTGAGCCGTCCAGACCCTTGTCCCCCTTTTGACGCATGCGAAAAACTGAAGAACTAGCACCTTCTGGCAGCTACCATTTGCCTTCCTTTGATCTCACAGGCAGCCTGGAGGCTCGGTCCTTGTCTGGTCTCGGGGTGACACCCGCCCGCCCTGAGACAGCTCTGCTGTGCACCCCGCTGGCTGGAAACCAAGCCTCCCAAGCCAGACCTTGTCAGGGTTGATGGCATTCTGCGGCTCCCTCGGAGACATGTCTGCCTAGCCCCGCTCCTGCGTTCCTGCCTCAGCCCGGGCTGCAGACTTTGAAATGCAGAGACTTTGGACGCCTCACAGGAGCCTGGATTCCAGGGGTGTCTGGGTCTCCCTAGACCCCAGGGAGCCAGAGGCACAACTGGAAGGACTTTCTGCCTGACCCCTCCTGGCCCCACCTCCTCCAGCCCTGCCTTCATCGCCCCATCTGAGCGTCCCACTTTTCGGGCCTCCTCAGGCCAGTTGCCCACAGGGAGCGGGCCCAGGCAGGGTCACCCCGGGCTGCCCGCTTCTACCAGGCAGCTGTCAACAGGACGAATCACAGCGGAAGACGGAGGCTTTGCCCGTGAGACCTCAGAGCCAGAGGTAGCCTCCAAAGGTCTTTTCCTTGGTGAATTATGGCATTTATTTAGCCCTTGAAGGGCTGTGCACAGAGCTTGGCTGTCCCCATTCAGTGGCCCGGCCTCGCCCTCCTGGGCCAGCTGGGATGCGGGTGGGTGGGGCGCCCACAGAGCGTCCCTCTGCACCCAAGCTGTGGAGCCCCGAAGGCCAGCGGGCTGAGCATGCTGCGCCCTCCCTGGTTCACCACGGGCTGTTCCAACTTCGTTACTAAAGGGGCGATGAAGGCGCGGGAGCCCAGCAGAAACAGAGCAAGGTGTCTGTCATTTAATCCCAAACGACGTGATTATCGCTGATTAATAAATAATTGTTCAAACATTCTCATCTATAAATAAACTCTCTGTGATGAGTGTTTTGTTTTGTAGTAACCATGACACATTTTTTTTTTACAGTTGGAATAAACATGTGTTTTCTTTTAAAGACTCCTTGTGGGCCGGAAGATGGTTTGGTGGGCACAGCGCTTGCTGCCCAAATGTGACGACCCGAGGCAGATCTCAGCGTCCGTGTGCAGACAGACAGTAGGAGAGTCTGAAATCCTGGGGTTCCTGGCGCAAGGGGAGGTGGAGACGGGGAATCCCTAGAGCTCACAGGCCAGCTAGCCTGGGACAAGCATCAGGAAATAAGAGACTCTCAAGCAAGGACCAGTATCCAAGGGTCCTCTGACCACCACGTGTGCACCATAGCACACACAACCAGCACTCAGCAATATACACCCAGCTCACACTCACACACTCACGCACGCACGTACACTCACGCATGCACACACATGCACGCAGGCAAACTTCTTGACTTGGGAGTAGTAACAACACACTTATAATCGTGGTACTTGGAGAGTGAAGCGAGCCTAGGCTACACAGGGAGCTCAAGGCCAGCCTGAGCTACACAGCAAAACCATCCTGGCAGGAGGAGGGGGAGGTGTGGAGAGAGGGACGATGTCTCACCTGGAAGATGCAGACCAAATGCCTGTCTGGGGGCTGTGGCTGCCTCATAGATACTGGCTCAGCCCTCTTCTGTGGTCTGGATGCAGGCCGAGTGGATGGGGTAAAGAAGCAGCCCTGGGCCCTGAATTCAAGTCTTACCTGACCAGCTCCAGCACCGCTGACTGGCATTTCCATCCAGCAGTCAACCAGCCTGATTTGTGCACCTCCGTTTTGCTCCAGTGTGCAGTGAGACACTTCACAAAAGAAGATGCTGATCACTGATCACCCCAGGTCCCCTAAAACTCTCCAAGTTTTCCTGCATCTATTTGTCATCCTGGCCCGATCTTTGTTGTCTTTCTCTTTTTTCCAATTTTCAATTCACTTTAATTTTTCAGTTAAAGATTTAAAAGCTTCTGACAGTTCTTGTGAGTGGGAAGGAAGCTTACAGCAGCTGTTTGGGAAGACAAAGCCAAACAGCATCATTCACTCATTCATTCATTGTTTTGGGACAGGGTCTCTTATAGCCTGGTCGGACATGAACTCATTACACTGCCAAGAAGGTCACTGAATTACTCAGGTGCTGGGTGGCCTCGTTCACTGCCGAGCCCAGCCCCAGCCCAGCACTGGTGCTTCTAATGACAGGATCGTGTGGTGAACTTGGACCACGGGGCTTTGGCAAAGCGCTGGCACAATGCTGCTGTCACACAGCTGATAAAACCACAACAGATGGCATGAAGCAACAAGGGGTTTTATTCTCTTTCGATGGTCTGATTACAGTTCCTAATCCAGTGTTGCAGGAGAGCTCACACCAGCACCAGGGGCCGAGGGTCAAGAGAGGGATGGTCGCTTGTCAGACCAGCGTGTCTGATGAAGTACACAGAATGATGCCAACCTCTCAACTAGCTCCCTCCATCTTATTCACCTGCTAGGGACTAGCCCTACCCACGATGGGCTGGGCCTAATTCAATTAACAATTCCTTAAAACAGTGCCCAGAACTTGAACCCTTAACCACCAAGTTGACACCTGCATCTAACTGTGACAGACAGTAACCGCCTCCAGGACACGTTCCCTTGTTGAGGCAGAAAGAGGGGATGGGCCACCTCTGTGTCATTCATGGGGAAGGTGGGAAGGCTCCGTGGGCTTCCTGGGTGCAGAACTGTGGAAGCCCACAGAAGGCCACGCTGCAGGGTCCTGGCTTGGCTGTGCTGCATCATCCGGGGCTGAGGCCTCCGTGGTTTTCATTAGAACAATGGTGAGCGGAAGCTGTATGTTCTGTCAAGTCAGCAGAATTAGCCTCTGCTTTGCACGGCTGCTCAGGACGGCGCCCACCACAGGACCCTCTGCCAAGCCTTGCAGATTGCTCTCAAAGCTCTTATTAACAAACTCTTGACTGCTGAAAGATGACAGATCACCACGGGGCCACCATGGGGCCAGAGAAGCCGCAGAAACCCGAGAGTCGGGCATAGTAGGCGTCGGGGAGGGTATGCAGCTCTTGCGGACACAGGGACCCCCACCATGGTCACAGTCCCACCCGGCGCGTGGGAAGCCCTGTACTGGCCGTACGGAGCTTACACAGCACAGAAAGGAAACACCCCCTCATGCCTCCCCAGGGTGACACTGAGCAGGGCAGGGCACCAGGCTCAGTGGTGGGGTGCTTGCCCGGCATGGATGACCCAGACCCCGGGAGATTCCCAGGTGCCGTAGAGACAAATAGATAAACACATAAGCACAGAACTAGTGTCCACCAAAGATGCCCGTCTTGGGCACTGCGGAGCAACGGTGAACTGACCAGCAACCTGTCACCCCACAGAACGCACAACATCCGTGCACAACGTAGTGTGGGGAACGGAAACCTGAGGCAGGGGGGACGAGGGATTCCATGAGGTTGTCCTGCTCCAAGCCTAGGAGCCATATTTCATGAATGAAGGGTGAGTCCCATTCATGTCCTGACTGTCTGGTACTGTAGCCACGGGAGACGACGCTTGGGATGGGGAGGGGGTGGTGGTGATGGCCCCAGAGAGTCTCCCGAGTCACTTCTGAAAGCCACACGGGAATCCTCGGTGATCTCAACATAAAAAAATACAGACTGACTGTTGGAAGCCCGTGTGGGGGACCGCACCACCCACGTCCACTTCTCGGCTCTAGGGGGGACCTCTCCTGAATGAGGTCACCTCTCGAACCCAGGTCAGCATCTGAGTCACGGGCTCATGCAGTGCCTACTTTCTTCTATTGGCACGAGAGAGACATTCATGGCGGGTGCCACGCTTCAGATGTTGATTTTTGTTTCTGTTCTTGTAACCACAGAAGGTTCTGGAAGGCCGAGGGCTGGACTTTGACCAGCAGCCGACTGCATTTTACTTAATCCTCCCTTTCAAAAGACAGTCTAGGTTCATTTGTCAGTGGGGAGGTAGGAGGCAGGTCTGGGGACCTGGGGAGTACTGGGGGTGCTTCCTGCTTCCTGCAGCTTGCTTACGCTGTGTGTGATGAGCCTGGCGTGGGGTCTAGGCTTTGGGGTGCTGGTTCTGCAGCACCACCCTCTGAGGCAAAGCACAGGGGCACTTGTCCTCCGGCCTGCCTGTCACTGGGTGTCCCTCCACAGCCCCCAAGAGGACTGTCACAAGTCCTTCCAGTTCTCAGGATCAGACCTCAGCGGCCTGAGCTGGCCAGAATCCCTTTCCCCCATGCCTGCTCCATCTGTCTCTCCCTCAAGCCTCCAGCTCCATCTGCAAGGACTGGCCTGGCATTTCCAGAACGTTCCTTCTCTTCCCTGATAACACAGACCCGAGGGCATCCTGATGTCCACCGGCCAAGTCCAGCAAGAAAAGAGAGAGTACAAAGCCTGTGGGGGAGGGGCACAGCCGGCCCAGCGGCTAGGGAACTATCACGCAGCCCGCAGGCAAAGAGACTTGGACTCACGGCACAGTCCAGGCCCTGACCACCCACTTGAGAAGTGTTTCGTCTGTGCCCTCTTTCTCCTGGCCCCCTGCACAGCACAGGAGCCCCCCACAGCTAAGACGCGTTCTGGAGCTTTCCAGCCGTGCGCACTTGCTCGGGGCACCTGTGCCTCGCCAGCTCCATCTGTGAAATGGATGCGGGATGGAGCTGACTCCTCAGGGACCCACAGAGCTGGGTGCTCTGCGCACCACGCCCGTCCCACGAGGCCTGCGGTTTACAGGAAAGGAAGCGAGAGCACTCATGGATCCTTGTCACTGCTAGGAGCAAAGAGCCAGGACTCATGGCCGGGCTGGGGAGACGCGCATTGTCCGGAAGATGTTCAGAGTCTGTTTTACAGCATGGTCGCCTTTAGTAAGAAAGAGAAAGCGATGTGCCGACAGACGCGGCAAAGCGCCTTTACGGCTAAGACTGTGTTCAGGTCGGGGCCAGTTACTCCTTCGGCCTGGACTACAGGTCCCTGGTGTCGGGGGACGGGGTGGGGTGGGGGAGGCTACTTGGGGGGGTTTGTGGCTTCTCTTCCACCCTGACCAAAGAGGTGGACAGAACTGACTCAGACGTCCTGGAAAGGCATTCCTCACGGAGAACATCGCTGTGCCAAAGTCAATGCGGGCAGAATGCCCGGAAGGCAGAGCCGGGCACTCTGGCCACGTGCTGGGCCAAGGCATCTTCAGAACCACGGGAACAAACCTGGGCAGCTAAGTCAGAGAGGGAGCCGGCAAGTTCCCAGGTCGGGGTGAGTCTCCTGGCTGACGCTGGCCACATCGCAATCACAGCAGAGCGCGGGAGGGGCTGCCGCGTCCAGGCCTCACAGGTCAGCTGTGGACAGAGCAGAGCTGCTCAGGGGCGTGCGGCCCAGCAGGGCGGGACTCCTCGGGGACAGGAGAGACAGCACAGGCTCCTAGGAGTCAGGCGCCAAATGGCGCGGGAGGACTGGGTAGAGCCTCCCCCTGGGGTCTCCTTCATACCCCTCTTTCCCTCCTGCTATCTGGAGAGCAGGACCTCCCACCGCCAGCCTCCAGCCGCCTCATCTGGTCTCTGAGGCTCCGGCCTCTTCCCCTCCCCAGGCCTCCCCCTCCTCTCTCCTCAAGGACCTGTCACCTCCTCCTTGTCTCTTTCTTCTCCTGGTCCAGGCAGGTCTGCAGACACGGCCTCCTTCCGGACCCCCTGGCCTGCATACTTTGATGCCCCCGAGGTGTAAGGTCGCTGCCGGCAGGGCAGAAGCAAAGCCAGGCTGCTCCGGAGGTTGTTGATGGATTGCAGCGGCCCTGAAACAGGGGGCAGGGTGGAGTCCCAGGCCTGCCCCCCCTCAGGCTTCCTAAAGCAGGGAGCAGGGTGGGGTCGCAGGCATGTTGCCCACCCTGCAATTTTAGAAGTTTCAGACCAGCTGTGAATGCTGCCGGCTGAGCCTTCTGCCTGTACCACCACCTGGCATGTCCATCGACTCAGAGCTGTGGCTAGGGCAGGTCACACATGCGCTCCTGCGGGCGCGTGCATGAAGGCTAGAAATAGACCTGCAGGCATGTTCTAGGGCCCACCCCAGGAGACCTGCCACACACCTGAAACGCACCTGGCCACAAGAGGGCGCGCTCCGCCGCTCCCGGTCAAAAGACCCACAGGTATCTGAACAGAAGCCAAGTGTGGTGCCTGCGGCTTGGCCCAGTGCGGCTTAGTGAAAAGTGGGATCTATGCCGAAAAGCCAACTGCTCTTCTGTCTGTGCTGGGAGAGGAAACACAGGGTTCCAGGCAGCCCCCGCCGGACCTGGTTTTAGAAAAGGCTTCTGCAAGATTCCGGCCTTGCTGCTAGAGGAGTTTGAATAGTGTTTTTAGGGTGGTTCCCGGGATGCGGGCTCCATGCTGGGTGTGGGGGGTCGAGTTGTGTCCTTCAGTGCTGAAAGGCTCCCCACTCTCACTCAGCCCCTTGGTTAGGAGACTTCTATGTGCGAGGGGGGAGGGGGACCAGCAAAGACCCTCACTACAGAGACACGCTGGGGCATGTCACAAATCCCCTTCTATTTGCAGAAGGAGAGAAAGTGATCCAGACGCAAAGGTGTGCGCAGTGCTGCAATGAGCTGCCTCCCGCTTCTTACCTCAGAGGAGACTCTGACCCCCGCTCTCGAGCTGGCCCCCAAACCAGAGGCACATCTGCAGGGGACCTCAAATACCTAGGGTGCTCCCAAATGTGGGGAAAGCAGGGCTTTATATCTCGGTCGTGTCTCCTCTTCCCAACACGGATATTTGGGGCCCTAGAAATGAAGTTCAAAATGTAAATATCGGAGGGATCATTCAAGAACATGGGTAGCTTGCTCTCCCCCTGCACCATGGTAGGAAAGCATCGCTCCGCTCAGGAGTGTGTTCCCCATCACCCCCTCTTCAGGTGGGCTGCACTGTCTAGTGGAAGCACAGCCCCCCTTTCCCTGGCCCCCTCATGCTTGGCATGGCCCTGATCATTACCCTACCTGCTTTCAATTTACACGCGAGAAAAGGCTCCGGGCAGGACGAATTTCCCTGCACACGGACTCGCTGCTCTCAGCGGGCTCCGGACGTCCTTCCACGGGCGCTTTGCTCCCCACACTGAAACCTCATCGTCCACCGTGCCACATGCACCCGGCCAATTTAAACATTTGCACCAGCCGGTCCCTCTTCATTCAGGCCACGGATGAAGTTCCCCAGGGTCGTTTTGTCCCCCAGCACCAGCCTGTCCTGGACGCAGAAAGTCACACACAGTGTCTTCTGCGGGCGGCTTGTGTAACTCGTCTCCGGCGGCCTCACTCCCAGCTGGCCAAAAACGAGCAGTACAAAGACTCTTCCTGACCAGATAAATTAAAGGGGAAGATTTTTATTCTTCTACAGAGCATCAAAACAGAGAGACATTCTCAACAGACGGCTCTTTTGAAATGCGCTTGGAAGCCTGGTCTCTACTTTTCACAGTTGGGCTGCTTTGTGTGTGACAATCTACAAAGTAACCAACGAGACAGGGTTTTAAGACTATTCCTAAATAAGGTCTTAACACTGTTACTAGCTAATATTTGAAGACAATTATTAGCTAGTGTAGCTAGTGTTTTAAGACTATTCCTAGCTACAGTTTTAAAGCCGTTACTAAATAGTGTCTGAAGACAATTATTAGCTAGGGTTGTAAGATTGTCACTAGGTAATATTTAAAGACTTTCTAACTAGTGTTTTAAGACTATCCCTAGCTAGTGTTTTAATACAGTTACTAGCTAGTGTTTTAAGACCATTTCCAGCTAGTGTCTTTAGACTATTTCCTAGCTGGGGTTTTAAGACCATCACTAGCTACGGTTGTAAGATAGTGACTAGATAGTATTTTAAGACCATTTCTAGCTAGTGTCTTTAAACTATTTCCTAGCTAATGTTTTAAGACCATTACTAGCTAAGGTTTTAAGACAGTTTCTAGCTAGTGTCTTTAAACTATTTCCTGCTAGTGTTTTAAGATGATTACTAGCTAGTGTTTTAAGATGGTTACTAGTGAGGGTTTTAAGAGTGGAACAGAGACCGATGCTTATTTTAAATCTCAACCCAGTGCATTTTAAAAGCCAGCACACTGGGATTGAGGGCCGTGAGGACACTTCAGAAGTTGGCTGTCTTGGTAACTTTATTACAGTCGTCTAACACGACCCTAAAATCCAAACCCTGAATTTTATCTCCGCAAACAGCCGAGGGATTGT
Source organism: Typhlomys cinereus (assembly GCA_023101885.1). Lineage (NCBI taxonomy): Eukaryota > Metazoa > Chordata > Mammalia > Rodentia > Platacanthomyidae > Typhlomys > Typhlomys cinereus. The sequence continues at coordinate 2,138,963 of JALPQD010000384.1, read as the reverse complement.
AAAGCCATCCTCGGCTGGGCAGCTGCCCGACAGACAGACAGTCGGGGGCGAGTGGGTGGCTGCCATGTGGCTCTGTCCCTTATCTTACCGACCCGGCAAAGGGGTCTGCTGCTGGGCCAGGGTTGTTTCTGGGTGAAAAGAGCATTTATGAGCTCTGGTGGAGCCTGGCAGAGTTGACGTGTTTACCTGGAGTGATTTACAGCGCCCAGGTGTCGGATCGGGAAACATCTCCGCCTCCGACAGGCAGAGCGACCCAGGCTGTGGTGCGGATACTCCTGAGCAGCTGGGAAACTGGGAAAACAGTGAAAAAATAGAACACATTGGCCCAATGCAGTTCTTTGTGACCTTCCCATGCGGGGACTGAGCAGCCTCATCACCCCAGTGTGGCTGCAGCCGTCCCTGAGGGAGAACCTTGCAGCTGCTCTCCCGGGCAGGGTTTCTTCCCTCCGTCCCTGAGATTCGCCTCTGGGAGCTGGGCGGACAGGAGCGGGCTCCCCACACAGCCTGGAGCTATCAGTCCTTCTAGCAGCTTCTTTCTGAACAAGAATCAGAGTCCCAGGAGCAGTTTGGAGGCGGGGTGCTCTGTGGCAGCCTGTCGGGACCCCCACTTGGGGCGGCTTCTCGCTCTCAGCAGGCTTCTCCGAGAGGCACACTCACGGAACTTCTGGTGCTTGGCAGAAGGTGACGGCATTGTGACTTTTCTCCTGGGTCTTTTCCTGCAGAAAACCTCGTTACATGCGCCCAGCACCAAGTACAAAAACGCCCTGAGAAATTAAAAATGACTTCTTCTTCTTCTTCTTCTTCTTCTTCTTCTTCTTCTTCTTCTTCTTCTTCTTCTTCTTCTTCTTCTTCTTCTTCTTCTCCTTCTCCTTCTCCTTCTCCTTCTCCTTCTCCTTCTCCTTCTCCTTCTCCTTCTCCTTCTCCTTCTTCTCCTTCTCCTTCTCCTTCTCCTCTTTCTTTGGTTCGTTAAAAAAAAAAGCATTTTCTCCCATATTTTACTATCCCGAGTCAGCAGGATTTACAGGACAAGGTGAGAGCTCATCACACGTGCTTTTGCTTGGTAGGACCCCTGCTCCACACTCACCAAAAGGAAAATTCATGCAATTTTGTTGCATCAAAGCATGGGTGGAGGTACGTGGAGGGACACGGGATGATTCTCTGCCCGTGATTTCATTTTGGGGATAACATTTTAAAAAATTGTTCCCAAGATATAGGGCTGATTTTAAGAGTTTGCTTCATCTAAACTGTTTTTCTTTTCTCTTCTCTTCTCTTCTCTTCTCTTCTCTTCTCTTCTCTTCTCTTCTCTTCTCTTCTCTTCTCTTCTCTTCTCTTCTCTTCTCTTTTTCTTTTAGACCTCCTGATAAAATGCCCCATGATCTATCTGTCACCTCCCTTGGAGACCCCAAGATACAGACGCCTGCTTGGTGCAAGCTCACAGTCCGTCCTCGCCTGGGTGTCTGTGGAGCCAGGTTTGCAGCACATGATCCCTGGGCGTCTGTGCCTTCTTCCTTTCTCTGCACTAGTCGCAACAGGGAAAACCAAATACTGATTTGCCTGGAAACAGCCATGATTGCCGAAAATTACCCACCCTGAGGCAAGGGGGGAAAACCAGAAATAAAACAAACTTGGGCCCCTATGGTTCGGAGGCCCCTGGCCTTTTGGGGAGTTTCAACTCTGGGGTGCCGGTCAGATTCTCACAGCTTCGGAGCTCCCCTCTGCCCCGAGGTGGACTTGTGACCGCTGCGCAGCGGCAGAGGGACTTGTGAGCACACGTTTCAGTCTGTCACCAAGGGTCTGGGGGGGTGGACGGAGTCTCCCTGCTCAGCCGCATAGCCAGCACGGGGCACACGCCTCGCTACCACTGGATCGATTGACTTAACCTCCACCAAGGGCACAGCAGGTGACTACCAAAAGATTTTTTTAAAAATCTAAATAATGAGAGAGATAAAATGAGCTTCACACTCTGAGGGCCAAGCACGGGGATCCGGCTGCGTGAGTCAGGCTGGGGATGGCTAAACAGATTAGTGGCCTTACTTTTTAACATATAAACATCTGAAACCGTTTCCTGTTTAAGAAAAAAAAGTCTAGGTGGGCGCCCTCGGCTTTTTTTTTTTTTTTTTTTTTTTTGATTAACAAATGTGAATTGTACATCTCGGTGGGGGAAAAATGATCCATGCTTGGTGGTCTTCCTACGGTGTGTGTATATGGGAGAGAAAGAAAAAAATACAAAAATAAACCTTACCTTCTCTCTCTCAGGGTGGGCAACGCCATTTCCACAGGCGTCCAGGGATCTGGCAAATGTCAGGCCTGTCACGCCACAGGATCCCCAGGGCCCGCGCTGCGGAGCCTGGAGCAAAACATTCCTGGCATACCTCCTGGTGGGTCCCATCGCCAGGCCGTGGTGAGGCCGGCTGGTCGGTGTCACCCACCCCGTCCACTGGTCCAGTTTAAGCTGTATCTAGACCCCCATGGTTCCCGCAGGTCCTGCAGCGGTGGGGGGACGAGGGGGGCTCGTTATAAACCAGAGGACACAGTAGGCTGACGCTCAGCGCTGAGCACCAGCTGCGATCCGTTCCGTGCAAAAGAGTTTAGGGCTTCTGGCACTTTCTGACAACCTACATTTTATGGATTTGCGCTAAAATTTGATATTAGAAGATGAGAATTCCAATTTTATGTCTCCAACAATAACAATAGCAGCTGGGACCTTTGACAGATGTGCATGCCCCTGTGAATCCAGAGTTTCATAGTAAAAGCTATTTATGTCAAGCACCTTATAAGGGAAGGATTTACCCTGAATGTCAATATAACGTTTAATACTTTTTATATTTAGATAGGAGAAAATTCATTATCGGTACTATGTGTGACTGGGGGGTTAGGACTGTTAGATATGGGATGGCCTTGACAATGGAAACCTCCTCCTTGGTTTAAGTTACAAATACATCAAATGACCTTTTTTTTAAAAAAAAAATACTATTTCCGAATTAAAAAAAAAAAAATTGTTACTTTGCTTATCCAATACCAGGGGCCAACAGACACAGCCTTGTGTTGTTCCTGGTGGTTTCTACACTTCCAAGCAAGCCCCAAATTATCCCCTGGTCATTTCAAATTGGTGCTTCTTTGATTTTCTTGACATGATTCTGGCTTTGGAGAGCGGCCGGCTGACCAGCTCAGCAAAATGCCACAGATGTCACGGTCAGCAGCTGGACGACAGTCTTATCCTGCAAAGGAAGGGGGACCCCAGGCGGAGGGGGGCAGCTATGTCGGGAGAGTCTCAGGGTCCCCCCCGCCTCTGCTTTCCCCACAACATTTCAGAGTGTCCGGGACATGGCACTGGGAGCCTCGCGCAGGGCCTGTCCACTGGGTGCTGCTTGGAGCAGCTTCTCCCCACATCGACAGCACACGCAGGAGAGGGAGACTCCAAAGAGAACCCTCATGAGCAGAATCCAGGGGCACAAGCATCTACGCTGCACACGGGCTTCGTGGTTTCAGCGACATAGTGGGCTTCACTCGTGAAAAAGGCCAGTTGATGGGGGCACACAGAGTATCCCCAGGGCTCCTCCACCCCTGGCTACCTCATTATAGGATGGGACCCCCGTCCAGGAAACGGAGGCCAGGGGCCCTGTATGGACCCCACTTCTCCTTGCTTGGACGCAGCTTGGAGGCAGTTCCTTTCACTCAGCAAAACGAAAGTCCCCTCTTGTTCTCGCCCTCTAAGCACTTATCACTAGACCCATAGATCAAGGGACACTCGGCACTGACTAGAAGCCTCTTTTTGCAATGGAAGGCGCTTAATACTGAGAATCACAACTGACCAAAGTGCAGAGAGTAAGTCCGTGACTGTGGAATGTTTGGTCCTAAACAGAACATTGAGATCGCCTGACCCTAAGGCTCGGGGGCGCATCACAGAAGAGGGGCCGCTAAGAATATACACGCCTGAGGTGGCCAGAGAGTATTCTCTGGGCATGATGGGGTTGCTGCACCCACAAATTCACCACAGCTGTGTGAACTTCCACCAGCCCCGCACAGGATTTGACCTATGGACATTTCACCACGGAAGGGAAAACTCCCTAGAGACTCCACCCCCCACTGAGAGACCATTGTGGGCCAGTGCTGGGTCGGGGGCTGCTTTCCTCTAGCTAAGCACAGTGACACCCACTCATCTGTCACCCATGCTCTTGTAGTGCTCAGGCACAGGCCAGTACAGGCGACCGAGAAGAAGGAAACTCAGCAGGACACACATGCAAAAGACATGGAGATGGGAGGGAGATTGTCAGCGATATCTTTCTGCACTGGCTGGAATGGAATGACCTTGGGGCAGATGTGACTTTGAAAAACAAACTTGGGGGCCCCCCTCCCATTGCCCTCCCACCCCAGGCTGGACAGAAGATGACTGCTTTAACTTAGAGTGCCAGGTACCAGCTTGGCTGCTGCATCCTCTGGCTTTGCCACCAGGCCTCAGAGGCAGGGGGGACCCCCATCGGGGCTGGGGATGGGTGGCAGGCTGAATGGACACAGGAGAACCTTGCTCCCCGGAGGGTCTAGAAAGCACGCGGGAAGTCAGGATGGAGGCTAGGAGGCCTCCACAGATGGACATGTGACCTCTGGCCTGGCCTGGCCTTGGTATTGACATTCTGCCGCATCCCACACAGGAGAGATGGAGCGAACTCCACGAGCGAGACCCCCACAAAGCCACAGTGGAGTTCGTGACTAGCAGTCCTGCTAGGATGCAGCTGGGACACGTTCCCTTCGCTTTGCAGCTGGAGAAACAGACAAAGAACGAATCAGACTGCTGGATGGTGATGAATGCCAGCCTCAACCACTGTGGCCAGGCTAAAGGCAGGGGGAGGGGTGACTGGTCCCCCAGACTCGGGCTTCCCTGACAAGAGTGAGATAGCTTGAGGTCACACAGGTCGCTCTGTTGCCCGGCCTCCATTGAGCCTGGGCTTGCTCATTTGCCGGGTCCCACTCTGAAAGTTGTCACCTCAGAAGGGCTCTGCTGACCCCGGGCGCTGTGGACGGTCCCAAATGCCCCCGTGGCTAAGCCGCTGGGAGCCATGCCAGACACTGTCCAGCAACTGAAGACTCTGTGCGTAGGGGCAGCTACAAGAAATTAGTGGTTAAGCCCTGAGCAAGCCTGCAGGAGGTTGGCTGATTGATGGGGAGGTCCAGCCCATGGTGGGTGGGGCTCGTCCCTGGCAGGTGAGTAAGGTAGAGGGAGCTGGTTAAGGAAGTTGGCATCCCTGTGCCTACTTGCCCAGACATGCTGGTCTGGCATGTGAGGATCGTCCCTTTTTCAGCTGTCCTGTGGATTCGGCCAGTTCCTTCGGCCCTTGGTGTTGGTGTGAGCGCTCCTGCCAAGCTGAATGGTGAGAACTGTAACTGGACGTTCATAAGAGAGAATAAAATCCCTTGTTCCTTAAGCCGTTTTGTCGAGACTTTATCAGCAGCATGCAAAGTTACCACCACACAAACACAAAATATGTATGTGGATAAATCCTAAAAACAAAGGAAAGTGCCCCCCCTTTCACTGCTGACATGAGCCCCTTGGGTGGCAGAGGGAAGAGCCTCAGGTCTCAGAACGAATCCCCTCTGCCCAGGGTTTTTCCCGGCAGGTGCATGACCTCATGGGAGGGGGCGTGTGCCGCTGCATCCAGCCCCAGCAGCCCTTGGCAGTGGCCCACGCCACTGACTGTGGCAGCAGAAAGGCTGATTTCATCTGCTCGGTGGGCAGCTCCTACGCTCGTGGGAGACGGGCTTAGACAGCAGGTCTCACTTTGTCCCAGTGGGAGTGGGGAGAGGGGTGGACGAGGAGCCCAGAGCTCCATTGGGACAGCAGCAAATCAGCGAGCCGTGTCTGCACAGGGGGAAGCTGGAAGACAGGGCACAGCCAAGCGGCCCCCCCCCTCTAGCATCCTGGATGGTCATGGAGAAGAGTCTGCCCATGAAGGCTGCCCAGGTCAGCAGACGGGTAGCCAGAGAAGACAGATCATGCGCATCGTGGGAGTGAGACCCATGCAGTAATGGGAGAGCCGTGTGGATGTGGGGAGAGCCGCACCTTCTAGGCGTTCTGGGTGCTGGGACTCATGTCTGTCCATCCGAGGGTCCGCCTGGGTGGAAAACCAAGCCTTTCTTGCGTTTCTCGAGTGTTCTGTAATTTCCTGCACACAAGCTGGACCTCGGTTATGCAGGCTTCGGGCCGGGAGATGGCCCATGGATAAAGGCTGCTCACAAGAGTTTGAACCCTGAACCCACACAGAGTCACAAAGGCCGCACCTGCCTTCCAATGCTCCACAGAGACACGGATGGCAGACACAGGAGTGTCCTGGGCCAGGCGGCGCAGCACAGTAGGAAAACAGACCAACACATTTGCACATCACACCTGTACATCATACACAACATACATACCACACACATCACCCACCACAGCACACACACATACACCATACACATCACACATATATCACATACACACCATGCACCCACACTGAAAATCAAAGATTCCAAGAGAAGAAAGACAAACAGACCATATTTGACTGAAAGGCACTGGACACACACTGTGCAGACCGCCCACCACGGTGCACCCACACGTGGGATCTGCTTCGTGGGAAAGATAACCAGGACCTGTGTCCTCGTGGAAACGCCTTACAGTCTGGGGGTCGCTAGGTATTGAGCTTGTGTTGATTTCACATGGCACAAAGAGGGCACAGATCCCTCTAGTCTGGACTCCCCCAGCTGGGTTACATGGTAGATCAGGCCCAGGACCCAAAGACATGCAGGGAACATTCTTTCCACAGATGGAACCTCAGAGGTGTTAACAAGGAGAAACCGTGACGTTGTCACGGGTGGATTTTGACCAAGCCCTAAACACAGGTTACGAGACCATCATTGAAGTCAAATCAGTATTAAACTGTAACAGACTTCATACAGAGCCCCCCCCCCCGTTGTATCAAATCCAAATGAGTTTTTAGACGTATGACTTAATTTTGGATGGAGGAGCGCGCTCTAGGATGGGCCGCTTTCCAGTGAAGCCACGCAGCTTGCGTGGGAAGCGCGTCGCTGCTGACGGCCGGGAAGCGGAGCGGGGCGACGGGCTTCCGAAGGGAAATAAGGGCGCAAGGGTGGGTTTATCTCCCTGGAACCAGCTGCCGCCGCAGGCTGTCCATCACCCAAAGGGCCTGGGAGTCCAGGTGGCCGGCCAGGTGTGGGGATTGCTGCTGTGTGAGCAGTCGGGCCACCTGTGGCCATGATCACCAGGGCTCCCCTCAGCCTGCGGCCCCTCGCTGGCTCTGGGCAAATGTCTGTGCAGCCCACCAGCCAGACAACGGTTCCCAGCGACCCTGGAATACAAGTCCTTTGACCCACTTGTTGGACGAATGTCTACCACACCCTCCTCCCCTTTCTCCCCTAAGCCTTTGTGTGTGCTTCATGAACCAAATCCTAGCCGAACTTTCTAGAACAGTTTCTTTCAAGTCATGGTAGATGGCTTCCCTTCCCCCCCCCCCATCAGACCAATGCTATTTCCTTTTGTTATAAATAGGGAATTGCCTGGAGGGGTACAGTCTCCTTCCCCGGCTTGGTGCTCAATCAGGACTTTCCGTCCGGGCATGTTTATCTCCCCGCAAAGAAGCGCTAATTTTATCTTGTAAAAGTGGATATCTGCTTACGTCGCTTCTACCTTGGAGAAAGATAACCACATGCGGGTTATGTCATGTGGACCCAGCATCCTACAAGATCAAAGGCCTAGTGTATACACCTGCCAATTGATGGACCGGCCATTGGCGGCGCCTTCCGCCGGGCCCGCGTGTGCCTCTGTGATAGACGCCGGGCCCTGCCCACAGAGGGTGCGCAGCTGCGTATGTGCCAATTGATCGTGGCGATACCGGAGCTTTTGAAGGCGGGATCCAAAATAGATGTGCCCCGTCACCCCGTGCGAGCACCCGCCACAGGAAATGGCGCGGTCTCAGACCCTCCAGGGGGAGGCGCATGTACTGGAAGAGAATCAGGAGATGCTGCCTGAACCCGGTGCCCGATGCCCCCTAAGCGCAACTGCTCGGTGCGCCCCCGACCTTCATGATGCTCATCACGGACCCCAGCCGTAGGCGCACATGCGCACAAGTGGACACAACTGTCTCCCAGGCACAGTCTGTTGAATAGACCAGCCTCCGGGCCACCCATCCGGGCCGCTCTGACTGCACAGCTTTTCAAATGTTTCATGTTAAGTGTTAAAATGTTTCATTTTTCACCTTTTTAAAAAGCTTTTTATTGTCATATGTTAATTATGTATAATAGTGGGTTTCATGTTGATTATAATCACCCTTCCCTTCCCTTCTCTCTGTCTCTCTCTGTCTCTGTCTCTGTCTCTCTTTGTCTGTCTGTCTGTCTCTCTCTCTCTCTGTCTGTCTCTCTCTCTCGGCTGCAGTAGACATGCTCTCAGGAGCCTGAGCCTGTCCCTTCCCAGTAGCATTAAGTCCTGCAGATGTTCAGAGGTCTCAGAAGCCTCTCCCCTTAGCACTGGGCCTCAGCCCCTGTGCCAGAGCGTCCCTGGTCCACTTGCTGTCTGAGGATTAGGAAGGCAGCCTGGGACCCAGCACAGCCCCACAGCTCGGAAAAGGATCCCCATGCCCATGGCTGGAAGCTCAGCTCGGCAGCCCTCGGACGAGGGCTCAGGGACCTGGGCTTCGGGGGTGTTGTAGGTCACCTGCGTGCTGCTGATAAAACCACGACAAAACAGCTTAAGGGAACAAGGATCCTGGCTCATAATAGTCCAGTTACAGTCCTTGTGCCTCTTGGCAGGAGAGTCCACACCAACATCAAGGGCCGATGGAACTGGCCACATCACATCCACATAATGGTTGAGAGAGGGACGACAGCCGGGATGTCTGGCAAGATCCAGAAGGTGCCAGTTTCTCCACCAGTCCCCCCATCTTACTCACTTGCCCAGGGCCTAGTCCCCCCCCCACCATGGGCTGGGCCTTCCCCATCCACTACAAGCTCCTGCAGGTTCACTCTGGGCTCAACTCAACTGCTAATTCTCTACAAATGTGCCCAGAGCATGACCCCCTCAGCCATCAAGTTGACACCTGAGGCTAACATGGCAGGGGCGACCTTGGGGTGTAAAGGACTCAAAGGGACTGCTGTGAAATCAGGACATTAAGGTGGACGAGGGAAAAACATGGGAGCCACAGGCCATTCTCCCCCTCCACCCTGACACTGAATATGAAACAGATTGTCTAAAACCACAAGCGTGCATGCATGTGCGTATGTGTGTGTGCATGTGTGTGCATGTGTGCATGTGTGTGTGCATGCGTATGTGTGTGCCTGTGTATGTAGGTATTCATGTACATGTGTGCATGTGTGTATGTGTCTTCATGTATGTGAATGTGTGTATGTATATGTGTGTGCATATGTGTATGCAGAATAGGTGTGTGGCAGTGAAGAACATTCTTGAGAAGCACAAAGCCGACAGAAGGTCATTTCCCCCTGGCAGTGGCTGGAAGCCAGGGCGCCCATGAGAGACGTCGGAGGCGTCAGTCCGTCTAACAGCTCTCAGCAGTGAGCATTTGCCCCGCACAGAGAAATGGTAAGAACATCTGATGAGCCAAGTTTCAGATGTTATCTGGCCCAGAGCCTGGAAAGGGAAAGAAAGCAAGTTCTGCAGGCTACTGTTGCAAGGGTGTGTGTCTATGTATGTGTCTGTGTATGTCTGTGTCTGTGTATGTTTGTGTTTGTGTCTATGTGTGTGTGTTCCTGTGTTTGTTGTCTATGTGTCTGTGTGTGTGTCTGTTGTGTTCTGTGGTGTGTGCCTATGTTTGTGTGTCCGTGTGTGATGTATCTGTATGTGTGTCTGTATCTATGTCATATGTGTATTTTCTGTTTGTTGTCTGTGTGTGTTCTGTGCATGTCTGTGTGTATTTTATATGTGTGTGTCTTTGTGTGTTTGTCTGCGTGTATCTATTATGTGTGTGTGTGTGTGGTACGTCACTGAATGTCTTCAAAGGTACACACAGCAAAGGGTGCACCGTAGTATATGTCGGCATGCACGATGCACTGCAAACACAAAAATGCAGAGCACGTTCAGGTGCCAGGCTGTGGGCACAGCGGCAAGACAAAGCACCTTGGCCAGCATTCCACAGGCACAGGAAGCAGGCGCTGTGGCGGCTGGGTGGGCAGGCTGTCGGCATGAGCAAAGCTGATTGGCCCTGACGATGCCCAAGTCTAGAACATCTGTTACCGTCCCTGTACCTTGCTTTTGTTATTTGTTCATTTTTTCAAGAGAAGTTCTGACTATGAAGGCCAGGCTGCTGGAACCTACACCCATCCTCCTGCCTCAGCTCTCTGAGCTTTGGGATGGGACGGGAGCAGCACCCCCAGATGAGAACACTGGCCCGGACAGGTCACAGATCTGAGCTGCTCCTGGCTGACGTCCGCCTTTGCCTGGGTAGCTTCAAGCTGCGGCGCCAGCTCGTGCCTCTGGTCTGTGTATATGTGTGATGTGTGTCCATGTGGTGAGTGCATGTGTTTATGTGGTTGTGTATGTCTAGACGTGCATCTGCATATTCATGTATACGTACATGTGTTTGCATATACATGTGTCTATATGTCTGTATAGACACATGTATGTTCTGTTTATGTATGTGCACGTATAAAAGCAAACATGCATATGCATACATATTTTATATCTATGTATACATTTTAAATATGCATTTGTACATGCTCCTTTTGTCTAAATATACATGTGCGTACATGTGTGCTTGTGTGTGCACCAGTTAGATACAGGCATCAACTTACAATTCGGACTGAACCTTTAGGCACATCTATGAATAATTATTTAAGACCCTGAGCAAGCCTGTGATGGATGATCTAGCTAATGTGCATAGACCCAGGCCACGGTGGGTGGAACGTTCCCTGAGCAGGTGGAGGTGGAGGGAGCAGTGCAGTGCTTTGGCAGAGTGTGCCCCTCTCAGCTGGCGCTGCCCCTGCCCCTGGCATTGCTGTGAGCTCTCCTGTCGCGCTGGTTGATTCGCTGTCACCGAGACACGTCGGCTGTAATAACACCTTATCTCCCGGGCTGTTCTGGCCATGTGCTCATATCAGCAACCACATGTGCTCACATGTGTATGTGCTCACATGTGTATGCATGTGCACATCCATCTGCACACACGTGTGTACACCTATGTGACACACATATGTGTATGTGTACACGTGTACCTTATGTGTACTTGTGTGTGCGTGCGTATGTGAATGTGTGCGCACGTTTATATTCGTAATGTTACGCATAAATCTGTGCTTGTGCACACATTACATGTATGCATTTGTACACCTGTGCACATATACATGTGTACTTGTGCACCTGCGTATACATATGTGTACACATGTGTGTTTGTGTGTCTGCACATCAGTGTTTGTGTATGCATGTGTGTGTTTGTGTGCTTGTGTATCTACATATATGACTCCTTATGTGCATGTGAACCTGTGTGCATACATATATGTGCTTGGATGTTCATGTGGACATGTGTGTTTAAGTGTGTACAAGTGTTTGAGAATATGCATGTGCATGCACAAATGCAAATTTGTGGTAATTACATATATGTCTAGTGTGTGCACTTGTGTATTTGTCTATACATAGATGTATGGTTTTGTTCACCTGTGTGTATATGTATAAGCACACTTATGTGTGTGCATGAATGCATTTGTGTGTGTCATGTTTGTATATGTTTATCTGTGGGCGTGTGTCTTTGTGGTACATGTAAGTCTGTGCATGTGGGCATCTGTGGCATTGTCTATGTGGTGTATGTGTGTACCTGTGGGCATGTATCTGTGTGGTACACGTAACTGGGTATGTACATATGTCTTTGGGGTTTGAGCTTGAGTGCAAGCATGTTGAGTTTAGTGAGAAGGTGACATGTTAGCAAAGTTGGTTATGAATTTGAGGCTTTGAAAACCACGCCTGCCGCATGGACACCCTTGCTCAGGTCTTGCCAGCACCTCCTGGTACTGCGCTTGTGCCTTGCTCTTTGCAGCTGCCATGTGAGCCAGATTCGCTGCTTCTGTCGGCCTCAGACAGCCCTGGCTGCCCACCAGGCTTTGGGTTGGACTTTGAAAAATCTGCTTGGCAGAGGTCACAGTTTACTTGCTCATTTTAACTTGCCAGCCAGGTGTGCTGAGGAATCGGACCCCGACAGACACACTGCTCACGAAGCTCCACTTCTGCCCATCACTCTCTAGTCTAGGATCCCTCCCCAGCTGATTTCTACAGATGTATACACCCTCCAGGTTGTCACCTAGCCACAGAACATGGCCCTCCACACCCGACTTCTTTTGCGCCAATGTCCACCTTAGACACCATCCACGTGTCTATCAGAACTGTTCCTTTTGCCTGCTGCGTAGGGTCCAGCTGCCCACAGTTCTGGGCGACTGCAGTGACTGTGTAGAAGTCACGCACCGCCCCTTCTGTGAGCGTTTAACATACTTTGGAAAAAAATGCTGGACGCTTGGTTGTAGAACGCACGAAACCACATCCTCTGGGACTTTGAGCCCCTGCAGACAGTGGAGCAGATAAACCCTTCTTTTCTGCAGAAAGCAACCGGTCAGTATTTTGTCAGAGCAAACGGAAAGTGATTTAACACAGGCAGAGACAGCAAAGGGAGGCCCGCCCGGGAAGCTGCTGCTGCTTCGTGGCCTCATCTGGCAGCCTGGCACTGCCCCTTCTGCTTGTCCTAGAACAGAAGAAATCTCGGGGTCACTGCGTGTCACGAATGAACTCTTCATGACGCCTACGTCCCATGCGTGCGATGGCCATCTGCGCGTCTCTTGTGTTGTGCCTGCAGCCTTTGGGCTCCTGGTGCATATCTGGTAAACGTCACAATGTCCCCCCACAAAGCCCACGGAGAAGTCTTTTTTTCTCATGGCCCGCGAAGTGTCTTCTTCAGCCACTTTCTGAGTTAAAGGACTCAGAGCAGCAGCCCCACGTTCCCAGCTCAGAAACGCAGCCGAAGATGGGGTCAAATGGGCAGATGCTGCGCCCAAGGCCTGAATCGCATGCAGATCCCCCGGACGGGCTGCCTCTCATTACCACGCCATTATCAACCTGCCATTAAGGGAGCAAACCCCTACTTTCCATCCCAGCTGCCTGTGCATAACCGGGAGTGCTGCACACTTCCAGGAATGCCCCGCCGCGTCGTGCGTTGTCATCCGTCTCCTTCGCTTCTTGGCTCCTGCACTATAGATTCCTCTCCCTTCTCCTGCTGCCTCGGAGAGGACCAGCTCTCTCTGCTTCTGGGGGAGATCGCCTTCAGAGACAGTGACCACACGGAAGTCTCAGGTCAAGACTTTATACTTCAACAAATTAAGTACACACCATTGACCCTTGTACAAAAAAAAGAGCCACTTGTACTTGGTTTTAAAGACTCTAACTTTGTGCCGCTAACCTGAGGTGGGGGGAGGGGAATAAAGCCAGACCCCATGTGACATGCAGGTTACAGTCAGCAGGAGCATTATGGAAAACTGGTGGTTGCACACACTTACCTGCACATACATGCAAAGCAGACGCTGCGCACATGTGCAACACATTGCACACATGTGCAGCATCGACCCTGCATATGCATGCATATTGCACACTGCATATATGTTCAAGCAGCTTATTTAGTAAGCTCTAGGATCAGTCAGAGTAATTGGGTCAAAGATCAGATGGAAAGAAAAGATAAAAATGTGGGACATCAACCTCTGCTTCCATATGCATGTACACACACACACACACACACACACACATACACACCTGCACTTACATACACTCACAAACACACAAACATGCATACACTGTATGTACATGTACCACGTGGTAGAAAGGAGGGGGGAGAAAAAGGAGGGGGAGCCACTTTTGATCACCAAGAGTGTATAGGTAACGACACCCAGTGGAATATTTTCTCTCCCCAGGTATGAGCCGGTGCTGTGGTCAGCTGGTGCTGTATGCACACAGTTGGGTGACTGCTCTCAGCGTTGGTGGTCAAGGATGGCTGCTGGTTCTCCCTGTTCCCCGCTACCCATCTGTATGCATTGGGGTCTCCATGATTGGTGACTGGGCTCAGGCAGGGGGTGTCCATGCCAGTGAGATCTGGAGCTGAGATCAATGAATCTCAGGCTTGGATGCGATAACATCACTTCTACCACCTCCTGCTGGTCAAAGTAGGTCTTGGGCTCTCCCAGGTGCACAGAAAAAATAAATGGATGCTGTTGGTAGATGGAGATGCTGGGGTGATGGAGATGCTGAGCTGGATGGAGATGCTGGGCTGGGGGGAGATGCTGAGCTGATGGAGATGCTGGGCTGATGGAGATGCTGAGTTGATGGAGATGCTGGGCTGATGGAGATGCTGAGCTGATGGAGATGGGCTGATGGAGATGCTGAGTTGATGGAGATGCTGGGCTGGGGGGAGATGCTGGGCTGGGGGGAGATGCTGAGCTGATGGAGATGCTGAGTTGATGGAGATACTGAGTTGATGGAGATGCTGGGCTGATGGAGATGCTGAGTTGATGGAGATGCTGAGTTGATGGAGATGGGCTGATGGAGATGCTGAGCTGGGGGGAGATGCTGGGCTGATGGAGATGCTGAGCTGATGGAGATGCTGGGCTGATGGAGATGCTGAGCTGATGGAGATGCTGAGCTGATGGAGATGCTGGGCTGATGGAGATGCTGAGCTGATGGAGATGCTGGGCTGGGGGGAGATGCTGAGCTGATGGAGATGCTGAGCTGATGGAGATGCTGAGCTGGGGGGAGATGCTGGGCTGATGGAGATGCTGGGCTGATGGAGATGCTGAGCTGATGGAGATGCTGGGCTGATGGAGATGCTGAGCTGATGGAGATGCTGAGCTGATGGAGATGCTGAGCTGATGGAGATGCTGAGCTGATGGAGATGCTGAGCTGATGGAGATGCTGAGCTGATGGAGATGCTGGGCTGATGGAGATGCTGGGCTGATGGAGATGCTGGGCTGATGGAGATGCTGAGCTGATGGAGATGCTGGGCTGGGGGGAGATGCTGAGCTGATGGAGATGCTGAGCTGATGGAGATGCTGAGCTGGGGGGAGATGCTGGGCTGATGGAGATGCTGAGCTGATGGAGATGCTGAGCTGATGGAGATGCTGGGCTGATGGAGATGCTGAGCTGATGGAGATGCTGAGTTGATGGAGATGCTGAGCTGATGGAGATGCTGAGCTGATGGAGATGCTGAGCTGATGGAGATGCTGGGCTGATGGAGATGCTGGGCTGATGGAGATGCTGGGCTGATGGAGATGCTGAGCTGATGGAGATGCTGGGCTGGGGGAAGATGCTGAGCTGATGGAGATGCTGAGCTGATGGAGATGCTGGGCTGATGGAGATGCTGGGCTGATGGAGATGCTGAGCTGATGGAGATGCTGGGCTGATGGAGATGGGCTGATGGAGATGCTGAGCTGGATGGAGATGCTGGGCTGATGGAGATGCTGGGCTGATGGAGATGCTGAGCTGATGGAGATGCTGGGCTGATGGAGATGCTGGGCTGATGGAGATGGGCTGATGGAGATGCTGAGCTGATGGAGATGCTGGGCTGATGGAGATGCTGAGCTGATGGAGATGCTGGGCTGATGGAGATGCTGAGCTGATGGAGATGCTGAGCTGATGGAGATGCTGAGCTGATGGAGATGCTGGGCTGATGGAGATGCTGAGCTGATGGAGATGCTGGGCTGATGGAGATGCTGAGCTGATGGAGATGCTGGGCTGATGGAGATGGGCCGATGGAGATGCTGGATAAGGATGCCGGTGCTCAGTGGGAGCTGTGGGAAACTTTCAGCCTTGCTTCCACCTATGCCTGTCACCCCTGGGTGTGAGTTTTACTCCCACATGCAGATTTGCCTCTAGGTGAGCTACTTCTCTTTCCACTGTGATCAGTTGTTCTGACAGAACAATTTCCGGGGGGGGGGGTTGCTTTACTGTGTCAGGAGCAGGGGCAGATCAAGGTCACAGCTCCACAGTGGCTTCAAAGTCAGCCGGAACTATGGAAGACCTTGTTTCAAAAAATACAGCAAAGGGGCTGGAGAGGTGGCTCAGGGGTTAAGCCTCTGCCTTGCAGGCGGAAGGTCCCGAGTTCGGATCCTAGACCCCACGTACAGACGCCAGGAGGAAGCGGGGGCGGCCTGCATTTCTGGTCCTGGTAGGGTGGAGCCTGTGAATCCCAGGGCAGAGTAAACAAGGAGGAGGTGGAGGCGTCCATGGTGTTTCCTGAATTCGTCCGTGGTTCTACACACACATACATACATGCCCACACGTGCACACATGCATACACGCACAATTGAATAAATAAAAAATTTTTTAAAAATACAGCAAAAAACGAAGGAGAGAGGGAAAGGGAGGGAAAGAGAAAGGAAGGGAGAAAAGGGAGAGAAGACAAGGAAGGGAGGAAAGGAGAAAGAGAAAGGAGAAAGTAAGGAAGGGAATAAGGGGGGAGGAAAGAGAGGAAGGAAGGAAAGAGAGGAAGGAAGGAAGGAAGGGAGGGAGGAAGGGAGGAGGGAGGGAGAGGGGAGGAGGAAGGAAGGAGGAAGGAAGAAGGAAGAAGGAAGGAAGGAAGGAAGGAAGGAAGGAAGGAAGGAAGGAAGGAAGGAAGGAAGGAAGGAAATCATAGTGAAGGCCTACTCTGGTGTCCTCCTACTGGGCCAGGCATCTGGATTAACATTTTTCTGGGTGGATGGGAGAGGAAGGCTGAATTTGCAGCGGAAGGAGCGCGCTGCGCCTGGTGTAGCGGATGGGCTGAGCAGGTGCAAGAGGGGCGAGCCTGGT